>PVJO010009613.1:0-68655 GCA_004026905.1 Hystrix cristata | reverse complement strand
TAAATGCCCAACAACTGATGAATGGCTAAAAAAGATGTGGTTTTTCTACACAATGGAGTACTACACCGCCATAAAAAAGGATAAACTAGAGTCATTTGTATGTAAATGGATGTTCCTGGAGAACATACTATTAAGTGAAATAAATCAGACACTTATAAGTACACATTGAATTGTTTCTCTGATATGAGAAACCATAAGTGTAAATAAGGACAAAGGGATAGAATAGATATTTTGTTTAAAAAAAGATAAAAGAGAGATAGTATTCAAAAGAGAGAACTAGATAGAGAAAAGGGGGATAAAGAAGAAGGTTAAAAGAAAAGTAAGATGAAAGGGGAAAAAATGGGAAAGTGTAGCTACACTTGTTGCAAATAGGGAGGGGTGGGTGAATGGAAGGAAGGGGAGGGGAAGGGAGAAGAGGGGGGAAAACCAAGATGTATCATGTACAGGTACAAAATAACCATGTTGATCATGATCATTATGTATACAATGTACCAATACATGTTCTTGGTAAAAATAATAAAAATAAAATAAAATAAACTGGTTGTTTATCTGAAGGGAATGCTAACCCAGCTAATATTGCATGCCAGCCCAGCAGCTTCTTCCCTATCTAAGGACACATCGAACAGATAGTGAAGTGGTAGCAACACCTTTGTGGAAGAGGGTAGGGCTCTACAGTTCTTGCCCAAGGTCACTGCCCAGGTCAGTCTGAGGCCATGCACACCTCAAAGCAAGGGGACTCCGAGTTCACCCAGTGGGTGTGGGTTTGTGAGAGAAGAGGGTGTTCCTTCTGGAAGAGCTTTCTCTTACAGACAAAATGGCCTTTCCCTCTGCTTGACTTCATCACATTAATATGTGATGCCTGGAGCTTTGGCAGCCACCTTGTGACCATGTGGGGACCTCTCAGGCTCTGTCCTTCTTCTGGGCCTCTTGCTATCTCAATGCCTTCTTTGGTTAAAGCCAGTTGGGTTGGGGTTCACTGTTTCAGGCAACAGAAGTGTCTGGTAAAATGATGTTTTTTCATTACCCAAAGCTTTCCTGGATGGGTGGAGCTGAGGAAGGGAGGCCACCGAGGAGCCCTCCACTCTCTCTTCGGACACCTGGTGCCTGCCACATGGTCAGGTCCCCTGGCAAGTGCTGTTCCGGCTGCCTGGATCATAGGAGGCTGAGCCCGGTGGGTGTACTTGTTGTGGCCCTAAGGCTCTGGAAACAGAGGTGACTCTGCAGGGGCAGTAGGCATGGCGAGCCAAGCCTGGCCCCGGGGAGCTACTTGGGCTGGACCAAGCCAGTGTAATGACAGAGCCAGCTGCCACGTGTGGCCAAGGCTCCCAACAGGCTAGAAGAGAGCAAGAGTGAGCAAGAGGCCAGATGTGGTGATGCATGTCTGTAATCTCAACACTCCAGGAAGCTGAGGCAGGAGGATCACATTTACAGATAAGGAAACTGAGGTCCAGAGGAGACCCTTGGCTTGTCTAAAGGCACACATCAGGAAGATGGAAGTAGACTGCACAACTCCAAAGCCCCTAACCATCTTTGTCAATGTGTTCATGCAAGCAGCCAGCCAGCACTCGCCACATACCCTTTGATTGCCTGTCCTGTGCCGGGCACTGTGCCATGTGCCAGCCGCACTCGCAGCCTTCTCAGTCCCTCGAGTGGACCACATGCTGGCCAGGGTCAGTCTTCTTGTGCCACCCAGACGAATGTAGACCAATCTCCCCTCTATTCCATGTCCCTTTGGGATGCTCTGCACCCCAAGAACACGGACCTGCGCTGGGCTTGGGTCTCACCTGGACCCACTTCCTGTCTGAGCAAAGTCTTCCCTCTCTGGGGCCCCGATTTTCTCATCTGCTGAGTTGAGATAAAAATGTCTTGGGGATTCTTTACAGGGGTCTCAGGAGTACCACAGGAAATGCTGCAAGAGATTGTAAACTTCTAGTAAGTATCCAGCAGTAAATCCATTCTCCCCATCTTCTTTTGTTTCGTTTTGTTTTTTGAAATGGAGTCCCACTATCTAGCCCAGGCTGGCCTTGAACTCATGACAATCCTCCTGCCTCAGCCTCCAGAGTGGTGGAATTACAGGTGTGCACCATTAAGCCTGGCCTCTGGTCCAGGGCTGGCCCCTGACGCCGCTGGTTGTCAGCTATGCAGGGAGAGCAGCTGAGCTTGGGTCAGGTCCTCCTTGGGGCTCTGCTGCTGCTCTGTGCCCAAGCAGGGAAAGGAACCCCTTGGGCTGGAACAGCTGCCAGGGGCAGAGCAGAGCTGAGTTCACACCGAGTGACTCTCAGTGAGGGGCACCTCACACCCAGGGTCTGTGGGGACAAAGCCTGTCCTGGGCTGGAGCAGCTGCCAGGGGCAGAGCAGCGCTGAGTTCACACCGAGTGACTCACAGTGAGGGGCCCCTCACACCCAGGGTCTGTGGGGGCAAAGCCTGCACCCTGCACCTACGACAATACACCCCGAAGGGAGTCATTTCCCATGAGGCCTCAGGAGATGTCTGCACTTCCATGCTGTAAAATTGCTCTTGGCTTTGGGGGATACAGTCACCATGGGTGTCACAGACACAGTGACACATTTTAACCCTCCTCTGGCTTCTGCTATTAAACCCAATCCAACCTCTACTCCAATATCTTTGGCTCCTCTTTTCTGACGAATGACAAAAGACAGAGGAAGCTCCTGCGCCTGCCCTGGGTCACCTGCTGATGTCACCTGGGTCATAGCATCCTGCTTGTTGGAAATGAAACACAGGGTCACAGGGGGAAAGTACAGGATGCAAGAACAGAGTGTTTTAAACCTGGGCTTTAGAGTTAAAGTATCAGCCAAAATACTCATTCCCCACGCTCCTGTACAATAAAGTCCTGTCCCTCTTACCCTCTCACGCACGCACACGCACATACCCTTCTCTATGTGTGGGTGACAGGAGCCTGGAGCACGCAGTCCAGGTGGGTGCTGTGCGTGGCAGAGCATGTGCATGGTCTCAGCACACATGCGTCCAGGTGGGTCCATTTGTGTGCGGATGACTGGATGAGTTGGTGTGGACAGGGCATGTTTGCGCAGCACACGTGAGTCTGTCCGGGGTGGGGGTGGGGGGCGTCCAGAGCATGTGGACAAGGAGTCCTGGGGACTGGGCCACCTGTTGGGCCTTGCCAGCACAGAGGGGCTGGTTCCCCGGGACCGGAGGTAGGAGCGCCTGGGAGGCAGGCTCTATAAACTCCCAGGCCTGCACACCTCCTTGTCACAGGCCGAGAATGCCCATTTCACAATGAGGTGCCGGCTGTTTTTCATTTATCTCTATTCAAGGCATTTACAAATGATTTATTGATTGAAAGGGATAGGAGAGAAAGTCGCCCACCAAACCTCCCGTCACGATGATGCATCTGGTATTAGGGTTTAGGATATCCTGAGTGGGAACTGTGGTTTTAAAAATGCAGAAATAAAATTTTCAGTACCAAGGAATCAATAAACTACACTCAGGTTGAGACAAGAAGCAGGATGTGGAAGAACTCTGAAGGGCACAGAGGTCTGAAGAGCTGTGTGTGTGTGTACACACATGTGTGGTCTGTGTGTGCTATATGTTGTATGTGTGAGTATATATGCATTTTGGATGTGTGTCTGAGTGTGTATGTGTATGTGTGTATGTCCATGTTATGTGTATCGTGTGTGTCTGGGTGCCCAAACCATGAAGGTCACCCACTGACACCTCCCCTCCTCCCCAAACCCTGCACCTTACACCCAAGAGACCTGGGGACAGTCCCCCCTCCCCCCTGGACCTCAGGCAGGGAAGTAGGGTGGTGAGGGACTCCCCCTGCCTCCACACCAAGTACCCCTGGGACTGATACTCTGCGGACAGGGCAGGTCAGTGCCCCAAGGCCTGGTGCAGAGGCTGGCAGGGGGCAGGCGCTTTGCAGGAAAGTGCAGAAAGAGGGGTGTGTGGACGAGGGGGGCCGCTTGGTCAATTCATATTCCAAGAATCTCTCACCTCTGCCCCCCAACCCCCCATTTCCACAGGCCCTGATTTAACATGTAGAGCTCCTGCACACGCACACCCCACTCGATTATACCACAGTCGCTTGGCGCC
Organism: Hystrix cristata; assembly: GCA_004026905.1. Lineage (NCBI taxonomy): Eukaryota > Metazoa > Chordata > Mammalia > Rodentia > Hystricidae > Hystrix > Hystrix cristata. The sequence goes on along the minus strand of PVJO010009613.1, from coordinate 64,583 downwards.
TAGACCCAAGGAACCAGAACTTGTTTGCCAGAGCTCCGTCTGGCACTCCTGTGCTTCTGAGTGTCCCACAAGGCACAGACTTCTCGTCCATCCCTGAGCCCCTGATTCTGGAGGTCTGGCCTGGACCTGGAAATTCACATTGAAAACCAGCTCCTGGTTCCCTGATTCTGACACAGGTGGTTCTTTTCTCCTTTTCTGAACCCAGCCCTGGGGGCCTCCAGAGCAGGGCCCCTTGGGAATGATGACCACCCGAGTTCTGTGTGTTGCCACAGGTTTCTTCAGCAGGAACATCACCCATAGAAGACACACTTCCTCTTACGACCTCCTCTTCAACTCTCAAGCACTTAAAAACCAATCTCCTTGGCCATGGTGGCACACGCCTATAATCCCAGCTGTCAGGAGGCTAAAGCAGGAGGATTTTCACGAGTTCAAGGCCAGCCTGGGCTCCATAGCAAGTTCAAGGCCAGCCTGAACTACATAGAAAGACCTTGTCTCAAAAAAAAAAAAAAAAAGGAAAATACAATTTTAAAAACCAATCTGATTTGGTTCCTTTCTTTATTCGGTGCCTTCCCATCACCTTGATGGCAAAGTCCCTCATCGCTAATACGTGCTGTGTGAATCCTGGGTCCTCTGCCAGTCCCCACCCTGTGGGCAGGCTGTGACTAAGTGGCCTTGGCTCCCCGTCCAACACCATGACCCACAGATCTGCCTGGGGCCTGCTGTGTAAGAGGTGCTCAATAAATATTTGCAGAATGAATAAATAACACAAGCCAAACGCACCCTTTCGGTCTCAGTGATTCTTGGGCTGAGGAGGTTTTCCAGCCTCACTAAGGGAGCAGGCAGGGGAAGGTGTAAGTGAGGATACTAGGAAGTACCGATGCCGGCCACACTTTGCTCTCAGAGCCCTGCCGGCCTGGGGCGCCTTTCCGGCTGGCCCAGTCCTGGTCAGGGACGCAGGGTGCAGCGTGCTCACGGTCTGGGTGCCATGGAAAATGGACAGAGGGAGCCTCGGTTGTCCAGGGTTGGCCTGGGAAAGGCGTAGGGCTCACAGGAGAGCTGGGCACAACCCACAGCAAGTGCATCCCCAGGGCTGAGTCCCTTTCCATCTCCCATCTTGGTTCGTTGGAGAGGACGGTGCCCAGAGCCGGCCAGGTCCTGCCAGGGCCCCGGGAGGCTGGTGCTGGCCAAGCTGCAGAGCGGCCGGCTGCGCTCTTGGCTGGCAGAGAGGGGAGCAGCAGGCTCCTTCTACCTGCCGATAATAGAAAGCCGCTGCTTCAGTCGAGCTGTTTCCTTCTTTTGCCCTAAGCTACGAGGAGTAGATTGGATGAAAATTATCAAGCCTGCTCGCCTAGAATAAATATTCTTGAAATGGAGCAAGTTATAAATAAGCAAGCAGCAATATCCTGTGTTATGAATATATAATTCCCATCTTTAATAGCTGACTAGGCCCCGGGGACTGTCTGAAAATGGCCTGTCTGGCCCCGGTATTTTATTTTATTTATTTATTTTTTTAAAGGCTCCCAAACTTTTGTTTCTTGGCCCTTGGACAATGAAGTCTCCTGGGGAAATGATGAGAATTGAAAGTCTCGTTGAGTCAGTGTACCAAGGACACATGCTTTCTCATCCAAAAATTCCAGAGGATACAAAAGCTCGTGTAGAAGGGGAGAGTCGGGGCTGGTAGGGGCAGCCAAGCTAGTCTTGTCTGGCTCTCTCGTGTTATAAAATAGGCCCAGAGAGGCAAAGAGGCCGGGCCACAGTCACACAGCGGCAGACTGCGTGGCAGAAGTCTGGAATGCAGAGCTGTCCAATCCACCGGACTGCTGGCTGGTTCTGATCTCCTGCCGGCCACCCTCAATTGTGAAGGGAAGTTCTGCAGTCTGCAGTCCCTTTCTGCAGGGACCGACAAGGATGATGGATGAGGGGAACCCACTCTACCTCGGAATCAAGATGGCATTCTGGCAAGCATTGGGGGAATCAGACCTTCTGGCCCAAGGCTGCATCGGAGCCTGGCATCGGAGCCTCTGTCACTTCCGCAGACCTCATGTTCAAGGGCTGGGTGGTGCCTGGAGTAATGAAAGGAACACGGGCCAGGGAGCCTCCTGGGTCCGTCTGATCACCGGCTCCCCCTTCCCAGCCCCATGACTGGCTTTTCTTAACCTCGATGTCCCAGTCTTTCCAACGAGTGTGGATGTGGCCGAGAAGATGGAATGAGATCCTCTGTGCAGAGCACCCCGCTTGGTGCCTGGCCCTACACCGGGTGCTAAAAAAAGGCAGTCACACCACCCAGTGATCGCCCTCACTTTAGTCCCCAGCTGGGAGGAGCCCGTGATCTTGTGTTTGTTCATCTCATCTCCTCCCTGGTCCCTGCAGTGTCCTGCATGGGACCAGCCACACAGGTGGGCTCAAGGGCCCACTGGGTGCCAAGCAACAGCTCTAATAATGGCTACCACTATCAAGTGTAGACTGTGTTGGGTTTAGAAACGCATTGACTCCTTGAGTCCTTAGCACGACCCTGTAGATGGCAATTGTGACCCCCCTTTTAAGGATAAGTAAAATGAGGGAGGCCAAGGAGATTAGGTGACATGTTCAAAGCACACCACTCCCCATCAGATTCTCGCAGGATGACCTGCTTTTTCTAGGGTCAGAGTAAAGCTGGAAAAGAAATGGATTCGGCTGCAGGACCCCCGGTGATGGGGCAAGTCAGCGAGGGAGACATTAATGCCTGCAAGGTGCAGATGTGGAAATGAAAATGTCCTCTCTGGAGTCTCCAGGTACACGTGTAATTAGAGGCAGCTTTGGAGGTGCTGATTTTGATGGCATTAGCTTTAATGGCCTTATTTTTTTTTCTTCCTTGAAGCCTTTTAATTACTAATCAGTGCTCCCTTGCAAGCTGATGAGAGCTATGTGCATTGCTCTGGGACAGGGCTTCCTCAGTGGGCAGCTGAGGAGCCGGCCAGGGGCCCTCGACCCAGCCAGCTGGTCTCTGCCCTGCCAGCATCCCCCACCCCCATCTCAGGTCCTCCTCTGCCATTTGACATAAGCCCCTGAAAGCACAAACTCTCATCACCTCTGCAAGCCACCTCAGCAACTGGCTAGCTTGACCTCACGAAAGGGCAAACTGAGGCCCCAAGAGAGAGAAGTGGGAGGCATTCCGATAGCTAGAATTTGGGGGGTTTCTTTCCTACTTGCTGATTCTTAGCACATTAACTCATTTGCATACCCCATTTCAATAGTCAAAAACTTTCCAATGGTAAAACCTCATTTTCTGAAGCTAATTTAGGTCTCATTTTCATTACCAGCTTGGCAACCCTCACACAGTGGAAATTTCTCCCAGGTTGAGGAAAGAGCCTGGGCCAGGGAATCGAGATATGTGGGAACTCCTGCTGTGTCTCTCTGGATGAGGTGAGTCACCTCTCTGGTCTGTGGTTTCCCTCCTCAGTCAAATAAGGGGACTGAGCAAGCTCAAATGGCACTGTGAGCACTGTGGGACAGAGTATGTGATTAGAATATTTGTTATTCAGAAAAAAATTTTGTGAAGGGTTACATGATCTAATAATTTTGGGCACTGCTGATTCGGGTTAACCAGGGTTTTGTTGTTGTTGTTGTTGATTTGCTGCCCGACATGTATGTGCCTTGTTTTTTTGTGGCACCCTCATCGATGTCTTCAGGAACCCAAGAATTCCTAGGGGCCTAAAATAGGAGATCCAGGCAGGGAAGTGTCCCAGATGTCCCATGCAGCACCCTGGTGACTTCCAGGACTTCACAAACCAGGAATAAAAGGCTCCAGAGACATCTTGTTCCCCTCGAGTGACTTTGCCACTTTGCCGTGTTGATCTTGCCAAGGTTCAGCGTGTCCCGCCGCACCTCCCACCAGCCTCTGCTGCCCTGGGGAGAACATCTCTCCCTCCTTCCCATCACCTCCGCTCCCAGCCCTCCCGCACAGAAGCCTTGCCCGGGGCAGCTGGAATGAGCCCCAGGCTTGGAATCACAGCCAGATGCAAGTTCTGTCTTTGCTCTGTCCTTGATGTTCAGCCTGAATCAAGTGCTTAACTTCCTCCATCCTTCCTTTCCTACTGCAGAAACGAGACATGATCGTGGTATTGCTGCAGAGGCTGAGGTAAAGATAAAAGGGCTGACATCTTTAGCTGAAGTTCCCTAGAAAGCAAGACCTGAAGCCAAGGCCCGTGTGCTCCTGTTTTTTAAAGTATGTGGTACCAGGGGAGCCGGAGTGGGGAAGGTATGCAAAGCTGGGGACAGGGAAAGGGTGGAGGACCTCACAGAAACATCTCTCCAAAGGCTACGCAGCCATTGCTTCTTAGACTCCTCCATCCACCGCGGATGGGGAAAAGCATCCATCGCGAGGTGTGAGGATGCCCCATGGCGATTTATCTCTCCTTGATTCCTGGATGGGAGCTCGGTGGGTTGCTGGATTTCAGGCCTCGATCTCAGCAGGAAAGTGCTGCCATGGGGTGGGGGACGATCCAGGTGCAGCAGGACCCGAGATGGGACGCACTGGGGTCATGCCTGCATTGATGTCATGGGTCACGGAGAATTGGCTCTGCAGTGGGCTGTGGGGAGGAGAGGGACAAATATCTGAGACCCCAGTGACAAGAGAAGCCACTCTCTGTAGCAGCATCACCCCTTGTACCACCCACCTGTCTGTCTGTCCTCCTGTTGGGTCCAGCTCCATGCTGCAGTCTGGGTCTCTGGTTTGTTAAGAAAACAGGACAGCCTTCAGCTTTGTTTTGTTTTTTGTTTTGTTTTGTTCTGTTTTGTTGAGGCAGGGTCTCCCTATGTGGTTCAGGCTGGCCTTGAACTCAACATGTAACCCAGGCTGGCCTCAAACCCGAGGCGACCCTCCTTGCCTCAGCCTCCCAAGTCCTGGGATTACAGGTGTGGGCCACCACACCTGGCCAGGACAGCCCTCTTTTTCTCCAAGGACTAATGACTGCAGAGTCTCCTCCAAATCTGTATTTATCAGCTTTCCAACCTTGTTGAACACAATACCCACAAATTACAGAAGGAGAAGTTGGATTTGATTCTCATTTGAACGGGATTCAGTCCATGATTAGCTGGCTACAAGACAGGAATGTCATGGCAGAAGGGCAGAGTGGGGGACAGCTGCTTAGTTCATGGTGTCTGGGAAGCAGAGCAGGGAGAAGAGGGCCAGAGAGGAAGGGGCGAGGGAGCAGGTACAGACCCAAGGCCACGCCTCCATGACCAGCCCAGACACACCTAGAAGTGTGCTGCCTCAGTCCCCCAGGTGGATCCCACAGCCAATCAAGTTGACACCCCCCAGCCACCACAAAATCTCGACTAAGACTCAAAGCAAAGGGGTGAGTGAACCAAGCCGCAGGTCCTGCTGCCAGAGCTGGTCCTGAGGCCCCAGGACAGCCATAGAGTCACACAACAAATCTCCTTTCAGTCCTCCGGCTCCTCCCAGCCCCAGCCATCAGGCTGCTCTGCGTGCTTCCCAGGCAGGAAGTCCAGGCCCCCCTGCTTCCTGTCCCTGTGAGCGTCCCTGTGAGCATTCTTCCTGCAAATGCTCATTCATAAGTCCTTCAGCTCGGCCGAGGAGCAGCAAGATGTTCCCAGAAAGCCTTGCCCTGTGGGGAGCAGCAGAGCCACCATGCCACGGGAACCAGAGTGAAGTCCCCGGCCTGTGCTCTGTCTCTTTCTCTGCTCCCAGTTCACTGATACCAGGACACCGAGGGATTGTGACAGCACAGTCCACCTCTCGAGACCTGTCATGTTGGTGCACAACTGCACACCTATGGACCAGCCCTGGGTCGTCCTGCTCCTCCATCCTCTGGTCAGAGTCCCCACCCAGTGGACCACAGGTGTCACCAAGAGCCACGTCATCATCTCATGGCTTCTGGACATGACTGGGCTTGATCCGTCTTGTGCCATTTCCATCCTAAGTATATCGCCCAACTGTGTGATGTGGTGCATTTGGTAACACCCAGTTCACGATGTGCAGGGCTGGGCCCCACAGTCACTCGTATGCCATGTCAGCTTCAAGTGGTGCCCTGACAACTCTTCTCTGTCGTGAAAATAATGGTCTTGCTTCAGAACCTGGGGGTCTAGGCTGCAGCTCTTCAGAGAGCGCCCTCCAGAGGTCACTCCCCACCCAGTCCCTCGTCTACCGTGGGGCCCACCAGGTCACACCGGTGGGGTCAGACGGACCCGGAGACTGGTGGCTCACACGGCAGCCTGGACGTGTGGCAGAGGCCCCTCCTGACCGCAGAGCGTCATCTTGCCTGAATCACAGCGCAACTTCCGGTGCCTAGTAGGCTATTACATTTTACATGCGTTACTTTTTAAATTCAATTTTTTAAAAAAACAAAGCATTAAAATACTTCCAAAATTGAAAAAAATAATAGATAAACAGTATGTCTTCTACCACTAATTTCCTTTCTGCGGAAAACCACTATGATTAGTTTCTTGTAAATGCTTCTAGAGATACTTTGTATTTGTACAAGTACAAGAGTGTGTGTGTATGCGTGTGTGTATGTGTGTGAGAGAGAGAGAAAAAGAGAGACTGATTTACCTCCACTACTTTCAGATGCCACTGATAGCTTTTTGACTAAATAGTATCTTCTACCCAGCTCCACCTCACTACCCATGGAGAGGTTCTTGTATTTCATAGCTCTCTAGGATTTCACTCAACAGACAGACTATCATCTGCTTAACCTTTCCCCCAGGCTGGGGCATGGAGGTTGTTTGCAATTTGGGGGGGCTACAGAGAGTCCCACAACGAATGGATGAAGTGCTGCTTCCCTGGGAGTGTATATTTGTCATTTTGAGGGATTTTTCCATTTGGAATTTGTACTGATTCACACTCCCACCAGTAACATAAAAGTGTGTTCATTTTTCCACACCACCACTCTCAGCGTGTGTTTTTTAAACTTTCACAATCTGTTCAGTAAAAGATTTTTGTTCAGAGTAGCTTAATTTATATATAGGTTATTTTACTAAACTCTGATGTGTTTATACCTGTGTCATCAGTCAGAGTTGAAGCCACTTGGGTTTCTGTAGACTGTGCATTTATGTCTTGATGTACGATCGTAGTGAAGAGCGGTAGAGCAAGAACTGGGTCTAACTTGTTTGGTTGCTGTCTCCTTAGTTCCAAGCACAATGTCCGGCACTTGATACATGCTCAGCAAATATTTCTTAAATGGATGGATGGGTGGATGGACAGACGGATGGATGGGTGAAATGATGGACAGATGAATGGGTGCTGGATAGATGGGTGGATGGAAGGATAGATGGTGAATGTGTGTATGTATGGTGAACAGATGGAGAGACAGATGAATGTTGGATAGATGGATGGATGGATGGTGGATGGATGAACAAATAGATGTTGGATAGATGGATAGATGTACAGTCAGATGGATAGATGGATGGATGAATGGATCAAAGATGATGGTACTCCCATCTGTGCGACAGTTTGTACATTACAGAATACCTTTCCCCATTCAATCAACTCCATCCTCCACAGTCCAGTGAGAGGTCACTAAATGGCTGGTGATGCCCGTTCCGCACAAGTCCCTGCTAAGGAATAGGGTCTCTCATGTGACCCTGCTTCAAGCCTGCAGGGCTTCCCTGTGCCCCTTGTCACCACACCCTGCTGATTAGACCCAGAGGTAGACACCTGACCCAAAGGAATCTCATCTCTAGGCTGGATACAACCTACGGTCTATGAGGGGCTGGACGAAGTGGCCCGGGCCCTTCAGGACTGGGGAGTGGGGTCAGAGCAGCAAGGATAGAGCTGAACGGTCAGTAAGTAGAATATGAATTACGGCAGCCATCGTGGGTCATGACAAAGCAGAGGAACTGCAGAACAGAAACAGAAGGCCACAGAACCCCTGAGAGAATCCCCAACATGGCTCTGGGAGGCAAAAAGGGAGCCGTTTCGATTTTGTCATTTCAAGGAATCCCAGGATTCCTGGAAATGGATTTAGACTCTGCCCTTGGATTTCCATGGAGTGTATTTCTCTACTTCAGCCGCCTGAATTGGGTCTCCATTTCTTGCAATCAAAATATCTCCAATGGGGTCCCGTCTTACATGCACAGGAGCTGACTCTGAGCTTGGGGTCTGAGCTCTCTGCCTGCCGTGTCCCTTGGCTCTGAGCTTTCCACATCAGTGGCTGTCAATACATAGTTAGCAATTACCTGAATGACTGATTTCTCACTAGCTTGATATGAAGCAACAACCAGCTTTGTGGCAGAATATGATTTGCAAAGACGGTGGCAACCGTACCTCATCCTACATGCCCTTCCATGCTGTCATCTTGTCCCCACATCCTGCCATTTTGAATATGGGTGGCCTTAGTAACTGGTATGTAACTGATGGAAAGTGGTGGAAATGATCCTATGTGACTTCCCAGGTTAGGTCAGAGGAGCTTTGGAGCTTTTGCGTGGTCCCTTGGGACCTTTGCTTCCTGGGGATCTTTGTTTATCCTCCTGCTCAGAACCCAGCCCTTGTACTGTCAGAAGCCCCATCCACATAGGGACACCACAGGGGAGAGTCTGATCAATAGGCTGGCTAAGCCCGCACTTTGCTGTATCCCAACCCAGATGCCAGAGACATGAGAGAAAAAAATCTCCAGTTGACTCCAGCCCCCAAAATTTCTGGTCACCTCCAGACATTGGAATCTTCCAGACTGAGACCCCAGACACAGTGCAGCAGGGATAAACCATCTCTTCTGCCCCTTGTTCAATTCCTGGTCCCAAAAATCTATAGGCGTAATAAATTGAGTTTTGTTTACCCCATGGAGTTTTAGGGTGATTTGTTACACAGCCACAGGTAACTGAAACAAATAACTGGAATGGGTTTTGTTTTCCCTAAAAATCATAACACCCTACCCAATCGTTGTCTGGCTTAGGGTTAATAGATGAATTCTAATTCCAGTGAACATTTTTCAACTTTGCGTTCATAAACAAAATCAGAGCTTTCCTAGGGCTGAGACTGACTATAAAGAGAAAGTCCCTTGACTTTAAGCCCAGGGGAGCTGTGTCCCTTAAAATGTGTGAGAAAAGCAGCTTTCTGATCCATGGAGGGACTACATCTGGTTTTCAGGTTACACATACACACTCCCGAATGCATGTACGCACACTCACATGCAATGTGGACCGGCTTCCTGTGCAGACAATGTGAGCTCAGTTTTCCGGAAGAGAGTTATACAGTTAGGAAGTTCTCCAGTTGAGAAAGCTCAATCTGGCCATTTTGAGGTGGGGAGGGCTCCCCGGGCACCGGGCTCCGAGTGGGTAAGGGAAGGGGCTGTGACATCCTGAGGAAAGCAGATGTCCCCGGCATCCTGCCAAGGCTGAGGGAAGCGACCCACATGGAGCTTTGTGTGGCACTTCAGAGGCTGCACAGTGATTTGTCACTCTTATGTTCAGCTGAGGGATTTTCTGTAGAAAAGGCAACTCCAAGGGCCACACAGGCATCAGGCAGAAGAACTGAGAACAGAGACAGGGCACTTTTGTTCCTGGCCCAGGGGCCCCTGCGCTGGGCTCCTGGTCATCATGTTCCTTACGCTTGCAAAACACAGTTGGCAGACGCTTCCGCAAGCGACAGGTCTGTGGAGCTGGCGAGCCCCACATTGCATTGGCACTCTGTAGACAAAGGACTGGCCATCGCCGTGGGCTGCCCACAGGCCTGAGAGGAGCAAAAGTCAAAGTCAGGTTCTTGAAGCCCAGCATGGTGGTGCACGCCTGTGATCCCAGAACTCAAGAGACTGAGGTAGGAAGATCACAGTGAGTTTGAGGTCAGCCTGGGCTACACAGTGAGTTTAAGATCAGCCTAAACTATGTAGCGAGACCATCTCAAAAAACCAAAATAAATAAATAAATAAATAAATAAATAAATAAATAAATAAATAAATAAAAGCAAGTTTCTCAGCAGATCCGGGACTCCAAAGAAAATGCCCTTCCCCTTGGCTGCCCCTCAACAAGGGGCATCACAGATGAAGCTTTGCCATGGGTCCTGTAGCACATGTGACACTGGAGGACGATGTCCCTGCTCACAACTTCTTAGTAGGGATGTTCCTGGGATGATCCAACCAGTATCAATGTCCACAGTATTTAACCCCTTGAGACTGCTTCAGCCTGATGTGCTATTAGCAGGTGCCTGCAACTTGGGTACCAAAGGGCATCAGGTCTCCCCTCTGCAGGCTGTGGTAAAACCCCCATCATACCCCATATTGGAGGGCAGACACCTTCTCTGCCAACTGCAACCCCCAAGGGCAGGGAGGTAGGACCACAGCCGTGGGAGACAGGAGCCCTCTAGGCTGCAGCATGATTAAATTCTCCACGGTGAGAAAGTGACACTGTGATCTGATTCATACCAGTAAATATGTGATTTACATTTAATTCTGAGTAACCTTTCTGGGCTCGGCGAGGTGTGAAGGAATGTGATGGGGCCGGCTCCGTGGAGGAGGAGGCGATTCATATTCATTAAGACTTCCACATTAGCCAGCTGAAGGGTGACAGCCCTGCCACTCTCCTCCTCCCGCCGGCCAGGGTCACGGCTCTGGGCAGGCCTGCAGTCACACTGGCTGCCACTTGGGGCTGGGAGAGCAGGGAAGCGAGAGGGCTGGAGGCCTCAAGAAAAAGTGGGGGAAAAATAAACCAGAGCCCTTTAGTGACACCGCACTGGTGGGCGACACTCCAGATTGCTGTGTCAGGCATGTTGAGCCCTTGAGGATGGGGAAGGGGTATGGGCCGGGGAGGTGGCAGCTCCCAGGGGCCCTGCTGATTTCCTTTGTACATATTTCCAAGCCACTGGGAAGCCATCTTCATTTCATGAAGCCCCGGGGTGCAGAACAAAAGGCTGGGGAAGGACCATGGAGTCTCAGGGCCAGCAGGGTGGCACTTCCTTGTGGACCTGAGGGGCATTTGGTCAGGTTGGAGTTGACAGGGCTGAGGGTACCACAAAGGCACACAGCTACTGACCTGGGTGGGAGCAAAATGAGCTGAGGTAACAAAATGTACTTGTGCATTTTGGCTTACTGCCCTCTTAATGTTCCTGAATGAGGTGACTGAGCTGTCTTGTCCTGTTCCAGGGGACACTTACCTTTGACCCTGGACATTGGAGGTGATTTTTATGTAGATGAGATTTATTTTTCTAACTGGGCAGGGCCCTGATGGTCTGCCTAGCACTCTCCTGGGCCTTGGTGGGGTAGGAAGAGACTGCAGCCTGTGACCTCCAGGCCTTCTGCTCCCGCTGGGGACAGGAGTGGGCCAGAAGCTGTTGAGCAGAGAGGGTCTACAAGGCCCTGCTGTCTGGGACGAGGCCCAGGCTGGCAACCAAGATGGGGTGTCAGCAGCTCAGCACGTGAAGGTATGTTGTGGAGTGACAGAGAGGACAGCTGAGGACAGGCCACAGGGCAACCCTGGCATGGAGTCGGGGGGTGGTGCTGGGTCCTCCGAGCCAGGCGAGAAAGTGTGTCAAGAAGGAGGAAGTGGTCAGCACTGTCAGCCCACAGGAGATGTGATATCAAGATGCCCATTCGATTTAGCAACAAGGAGGTCAGAGGTGGCTGTCAGAGGTCAGTATGGGTGGCTGGACCGGGGCAAAGCCAGACCGAGTAGGAATCTGTCGGGAAGAGGTTTGGCAGGGCCTGCGCCTGGGAGCCAGGGTAGAGCCCAGAGCAGTGTAGATGGTGCGCACGCACGCACACACGCACACACACACACACACACACACACACACACGCACACACGTTTGGGTGGCTGAAGAAGATTTTGCTGTGAAAGTCTGCAAACACCAAAAACACAGAGCAAGGAATTTCTCCACAGGTGTGGGGTCCCAGGGTCCACTCCCTCCTACAGGAAGCTTCTGACTAGCGATGAGTAGTCAGTGATGATGATAGCAGGGTGGACTGGCTCTTCCTCAGGGTTCACATCTGCCACACAAAATGTCATTGAACCACAGTATGGCAGCAGGGGCACCCCGACGGGTGGCATCTGCAGTGGCTTGTCACGGGGCTCTTGGGAATTGCCATGGGTTTTGCTGCACCACCTGGCCACCACTGTTTCTCTTCCCTGTTGTCCTGAACAGGGCCACTCTCCTCCTGTAGATGCCACCAAGACATGGGGCCAACAGGACAAAACCAATCCCCAGGTGCAGGGGCGGGGGATAACTTCGGGTCAGCCGGCACCTAGCTCTAGCCATTTCTATGTCCCCCCTCCTAAGCTAGGCTTCTCAGGCTTCTGGGTGCCTTGTCCCCGAGACCCACTCTTCCCTCTAGAAAAAGCTGCTGCGACCCACGAGAGGCTCCAGTTTCTTTCTCCTCTCTCAACTTAAACTGGGGAGACAGGGCTGAAGTTTGGGGAGTGGGAGACTCGCAGCGGGAAGGGAGCCTCATTTAGTTTCATGAAAATTTTTCTCTCTTGGAAAGCTCTAGGGGCTTGGCTGGCTTCCAGAAAGACTGAGACAGGCCAGCCCATTGGAGAAGGGAGTGTAGGGTGGGCACTGTGCAAAAGGCACCTGGTTGGGGTGGGGCGAGTGGGACCCATGGGGCAGCCCAGCACCCTGACATGCTGCATCTGTCCAGAGGGGGTGCCTTCTGCCAATTCACACAGATGCTGCATCCCCCAGGAGCAGGGCACTGTGTGAGAAGCTTTGTCTGCCCATCCCAGCCACGTGGGTCAGGGTGACCTCCAAGGACAGAAGCATGTGACAAGAACGTTTTGGCAAGCAGCATGTGTGACTCAGGTGGCTGGGGGAGGGCTGAGGATGGAGGATTTTCAGTCCACAGGTCCCTTGGCAGGACAGCAGCTTGCAGGATGGGCCGGGAGTGGCAGGATATGTAGACCTGGAGGTTCATGGCCATACAGCAGGAGCAGGGCAACTGGTGCGGGGCTCAGGGCTGGCTCCGAGCTCTCATGGGGTGCCTGTCCCAAGTCCCTTTCTTCCTCTGTCCAAAAGCAAGAGACAGCACAAGTCCCTGGTCTCTGCACAGCCACGGGGCCAGTCTTGGACTCTGCTGTGCCCACCATCCCTGTTTCTAAGAATGGGGGTCCTTCTCCATCAGCCCTGGGAGCAGCGAGCGCAGGAAAGTTCAGCCTCAGCTTGGAAATTTCAACGGGAGGCATCCGATTCACCAGGGAGGGGGCCTGTTCCTCTTTCCTTATTTTTAGTTGCTATTATGTTGGCAAGGAGACCCATGCTCATTAACCTGTGTCACCAGAGCGGGGCCTGCGAGGCCGCTGGTGAGCGGCCCTGTCCCGACGGCCTCTATGCTCCCAGCGCGTTATTTATAGCCTCCCTTCCCTCTAGTGAATTAATTAACTCAGGCTGGCAGCCGGGATGCTGTTGTGTTTAGCGGGAGTCCCTGTTGAGGCCAGGAAGGGAGCGAACAGAGCAGGTGGAGGTGGGTGGGAAGTTGGGCTGCTGACCTCCCCTGCCCCAAGCCTCCCCCATGGCAAGGCAGTGGGATTGAGGGGTCTCTTATACCCCAATTTCACTCTTTAGAGGATCCAAGGTGAGGTTTGGGACTTTAAAATCCAGTCATTTGTATGATTTGATCGTGTACAAGGCAAAAAACAAAACCAAACCAGTGCCAAAGTCAGCAGGCAGGCAGAGTCCAGGCAGCGCTGGCTGAGGGCCAGGTCACAGGGCCACCTCAGAGGGCGTATCGGCATCCTGCCAGCAAAGATGGGGCACAAGGATGCGCAGGGCAGCATGAGGGTTCCCATCAGCATGGACTTCAGTCAATGACAGATGGCCAGGACTTCAAACCCACCCTCCTTCCTTTGCAGATGGGGAAACTGAGACCCATAGAGAGTCTTGTCCTTTCACTAATCTATCAACAGAGTCCAGGAGCTCCTCCGTGGATAGATGGTGGTCCCCACACTGTCAGAAAGCCTCCAGGGACCGAGGGCACAGCCAGTGAGGACAGTAGCCCCTGATCGATCATCTCTGGATCACCAGCCACACCCAGGCTGGTGCTGAGCACAGTGTGGGATTCACTTGCTGTCTGGGAACTTCCTGGTGTGAGGTTACTTGAAGAGGCAGGGACTGCAACTAGAGCCAGCAGTGCCCCAGCTGCCCCTCAGCACCCCCAGAATGTCCGCAGCACACACTCCATGGGAATGGTGTGCTGGCCACCTCGGTGCCAGCCATGTCTGTGCCAGCCCACTGAGAGCTCCACACGGGTCTCCCCAGATGGACCTCCTGCGTCCCAGGGGCCTTCCCCCATCCTGGCCAGAACCCAGTTCCTGACCTCATGGCCAGCTCCAGACAAGGACACATGAGAGTCAGCTCCTGTCACCTTTCCCATTCCCAAGCCCAGGGTCCCAGACACCCACTGCCCAGATTTGCAACCCTGATACTAGTGACACAGGAAAGCTGGCTGTGGGCACCATGCATCTCCCAGGGGAAGTTTGGTGCTGACTCCAGAAGAGAAGTTCAGAAGGGAGCCAGGTCTTAGGCCCCACTCTGGAAGTCAGCAGCATTTTTCTGGCCATATGGTGCCACTGCCCACCACGTGCTGCAGCCACTGAGCATGTGTAGCCTTATTCTTCCTCTGGGACTCCATCATGCACCCCAGAAGTGGCCTCCCAGGCCAGGCTTGGGGGCCAGTCCATTGTGGCAGCCTGGAAAGTCCAGAGACCCAGCCCTGGCCCTCTCTGCACCTTGCGCCACCTCCTCAGCATCAGAGACAACATGAACATTGCAACTGCAGCTGGCAGCGTGGCCGGCTCTGTGCTGAAGGGGACACGTGCCACTTTAAGGAAGTCCCCGGCCTCAGGCCCACCCCACCTGGGAATAAAGCTTCCTGCCCACACCTCACTCTCCCCAGCTCTGGCCTCTCCCAGGGCTGACACTAGCTTTCTGGGCCCAGTTTGTGGCCAAAATTACCTCCTGTAGGCCTGCAGTTTGCCACTTGCACCTTCAGAATTGAGAGCAACTGGCTAATTGCCATGGCAATTAGGTAATTGCGGGTGCAATTAGCATCTTTGAAGGAAAGTAGAGGAGAGGAACAGAGAGGATGTGTGGAAGCCTGCCAGGTCCACCAAGAGGCTATGAGAGAGACACCCTCACAAAACAAGAGCAGGGGACCACAGCAGCCAGAAAGAAGGAAGAGGGGTGACCAACCACAAACAAGAACCAGGAAGGCACCTGTCCTGAGGAGTTGGGGGCCTGGCATTGAGACAGCGGCAGCCCAAAGCGCAGCAGGAAGGAGCAAGGCAGGCTGAAGAGGACATCCAGTCTGGTCCTGGGGAAGGGTTCCCATAGCTGAGTGCAGAGAGATGGTGTCCTGGCACTCACACAGCAGGGGGAAGGGTTGGGAGGGGCTGGTGCTCTCAGGAAGCAGTGGGAGTGTCCCCAGAGGATGCTGTCCAGGTAGGAGCCATCAGCCACCTATAGCTGTGGAGGACCTGAAATGTGGCTGGTGTGCCTGAGATAGATAGTTTTCACGTTATTTCAGTTAGGTACTTTGCTGGATCCTTTCCCTTTCACATCCCAGTTCTGGCCATGGAGTGTCCTGCCCCCTGCCACCCTACCTATTTCTGTGCCCTGCCTGTGTGGCCTCCTCTGTTCTCCCTCTCTCCTCCTGTCTCCCTCTCTCCTTCCTCCACTCTCTTGGGTTCTTCCCAGTCTCTGCCACCTCTCCCGCTGAACTAGAACCAAACCTTCCACACAAAGGAAGCCCCAGGCTGAGGGCCATCACACAAGCCTTCTAGAACATTCTTTCCTTTCCGATGGTGAAGGCCGCCTTTGAAAGACTCCCAAGACCCAGGATGGGTGTGAGCAACCCCTGGGCCACCAGAGGTAACACTCTTTGCGTGGTCTATGGTCCAAGCATGTGTGCACACAGGAATGTGTGTGTGTGTACATGCACATATGTATATGTATGAGGAGGTTGCCACCACTCTAGGCTGAAGTCTGGGACCAACAGGGACCAAGAGGTACCCCCAGAGCAGCTGGGCTTGCACTGGGCTCTGGACGACTTTGCTGGCGAGTGGAACCCTGCGGTTGAGCACGGGCACAAGCAGAGGTCTTCTCCTTCCTTGGACGCCTGTTACGCTGCAAGTCCCCAGGGTACTCCATGTTTCCCCACAGTGCTTGTCACAGACCTGGCTGTGTCGACTGAGTCATCCAGAGCATGTATGGAGACAGCCTCCCTGTCTCTCTGTCTCTTGTCGGTGCTGTGCAAGTCCAGCCAGACAGACAGCAGGTGTCACAAGCCTGAGATCCTCTCCCGGGATGCAGAGGTGGGGAGGCAGCAGGTGGCAGGAAGAGTGTGGCTTCATGCATTCAGCCCTAAGCCCACCTGCCTCTGGGCCTGGCTGTGGGACTGCCCCTGCCTCTCACACCTTGCCCTCGGGGTGCACATCCTCCTTTGTGACTACACGAAGGAGTGTGAGCAGCCCTCCGTGCTGCTTTCAGTTCCATGCCACCTGTATAAATGTCGAGCACACGGCACACAGCATGAAGCCTGCCAAACCCTGTTTGTGTCCTGTAAGAGAAATCTGCAAGTTGGGAGGTGGTGTGACCCGTGCAACAGAAGAAGGAGTAGAAGTCCGGTGCATTTAAGGAGAAAAGAATTCTATACAGGAGTTCTGGTTGATCTCAAAAGTAGTCTCTGGGGGAAGTAGAGACCCAAGCTTGGAGACTCACGCTGCACAGCCAGGACCCAATCCTAAAGCCTCCGTGCAGGGCTGGCCGATGGTCCCCACACACTTGGCGGCATGGACGTTGGGGAGTGGTTGCCCCCAGCTGCCCCTTGAAGAGGGGATCAGCAGCTGACACCCCTGCCAGCCAGGGCCTCCAGCCCCTGCCTTTTCTACCCCAAGCTAGACTTGGTCTCCTGTGGGAATGAAAGCCTGCTGGGCATGGCCAGGGTCATATGCCTGTGCCCTGGCTGCAAAGGAGACAGGAAAACATGGCAATGGCTGTCCTCTCAGCAGCGGGGGACTCACTGTAGAGAATTCCCAGATGGAAGACAGGCACGGCACCCGTAACCGGAAGGATGGACACATAGCCTGACAGTTGGAGAGCCCCGGCCCTCTGCCCAGACTGCTCCCAGGGACCTGTCTTCCCCACTCATCTCTGTGCCTTTCCCTAAGCACCCTGCCCTGTTGCTGCTCTCATCCCGTCCCCCAGCTTCCAGTCCCCAGAATCCTGAGCCGACCCAGGGGCCCCATGTGCACAGTGGGTTTCTAGGGCTGGCAAGGTGGGGGCGTCAACGAAGCACAGGCTGTGCCTTTCCGGTGACATTTGGCTGGGGCTGGGGCTGTGGTTGGCCTGCCACGACACCTCAGACTTAGACAGAAACACACCACCCAGCCGGCTTCCTCTAAAGAGGGTGCCGAGAGGAAGGCATCTTAGGCAGACAAAAGGGTCTGGGACAGAGCAAGAGGTGCCCAGCCCCAGGCCGCGGCTTTCTGACTACTGATCCCAGAAGCCCTGCAGTCAATACTCACCGAGTGCTTGTGGCACGCCAGGCACAGTGCTGCACGTGGACTCTTCAAACTCCTGCCACTACTTCATCAGTTAGGAGCTGTAATCTCTAGGTCTCAGGGGGGAAACTGAGGCAGAAAGTAGCCCACCTGGCTACTGAGCAGCAGAACCAGGATTTGAGCCCAGACCGGCTCCAGAGCCGTCAGCCTCTTTGGAACATGCGCTCTCAGGTTACTCATCGTCTGTACCTCTGCTAGAAGATGAGCCCCAAAGGGACGAGGGACATGGCACAGTGGAGCGGACCCCAGCTGTTAGGGACTTAAGGTTTCCACCCCAGGCACTCGGTTGGCTTCTCTTCTCTGAGCCTTAGTTTTCTTACCTGCAGCATAAGACAGTGAGGTCTGCGTGCAGGAAGTTTGAGGAAGAAAGGAAGTTGTGAGTGCCCAGCTGGTGCTCAGGAGATGCCGGACCAGAGGAGCTCAGCCTGAGCCCCGCGGACAACTGGGATAAACAAGCCCGCTCTCAACCCTGCTCTTTCCAATAACTCAGTCTCAGAAACTGGCAGGTGCAAGATGAGGGTCCGTGAACCATCCATGCTAGACATTATGTCCATCTCCCCCAGGGGTTCCCCTCTCCTGCTGGAATCAGCAATGTTTCTGTTGGGCCTAAGGGGCACTTTGATTTAAGGAAGTCCCTAGCAACAGAGAAGAATCTTACTTCCAGGAGAACAACTCACATTACTCCCTACCAAGCTCTAGTGGCTGTCTGGTGATTGCATCCTGATTTAAATGGGGGAGGGCCAGGAGGAGACACTCTGGATTGATTGGTGATGTCTGCCTTGGACACAAGGTACAAAGACAGGGTACATATTTGCCATTCTGGATCTAAAAACCTGCCCATGAGGCCTGAAAACACTCTCTTCCAGGCCTTCATCCCCTGCCCCCAAATTCCCTGGAACAATGGCTCTGTCATCTAAGAACTTGTCCAAAGAGGACTGTCCCATAGCATCCACCCCTGGTGTGGTTGTTCTGTTCCTGTGTATTTCTCCTAAATGATAAGGGTCTAGACCAGGGTTTCCAGTGGGAGGCAACATCCGGCAGTGACTGGAGACCGGGGTGGCTTCAGCACGGGAAAGGGGAGGAAAGGGGAGGCAGCTGGAGGAAGAGGCCAGGGATGCCACTAAGCATCCTGCAATGAAGAGGTACCTGCAAGCTGCACACAGAATAATCTCTTGTCTCTGCCCCAGCACCCCTAACCTCTCACACTGGAATCGACCTCCATCTCCCCCTCCCAACCTCCCCCTCCACTGAGACACCCTGACTCTTTGCATGGTCCTCAGATGCTTTTGAGATCTCCCTCCACCGTGGGCCTCATCCCTCACTCACACATATACTGGCTGCTCCCAGCCCTGCCCCAGTCTCCATCCTTAAAACTCAGAATGGACCCCGCCTTTTCCAAAGAAGCCTACCCTGCCACCCCCTCCAAGAATCTCGCAAAACCCTCCGCTGTTGCCCTGTCATTCCACATTGTATTTTGTTCCATTTATTTAAATAACTCCTTTCTTCTGAGGACCATCACTCAACATCTTGAAAGTGGGAGCTGGATTTTATTCATTTCCAGATTGTTAGCAAAGCACGGCGCCTGGCACTTTGTAAGTAGCACTTCGGTGAAGGTTCAGCTTTGCCTTGGCCGGGTCCCCGGCCAGCTCTTATTGGATTCCCTACAGCCTAGCAGTTCAGGGGCCCTGAACACATCTGCCCTCTACTCCTCCCTAAGTGAGTCACCTTGAGCAAGATGTGTGGCCTTTGATGTTCCATCTGTAAGACAGAGCTAGTAACTGAACCTACCACGTAATGGTGTTGATCATATACCATAGTATCTGTAAGGGTGCCAGGTAGGCAGGGGCCTCCGGTAGCATTCTTGCTGGTCAGTGAAGAGGATCGTCTTACCCCGTCATCATCCTGCCTTGGGTGCCCTTGGCTGTCCCATGCCTCCATGGACCCATCATCTGGGAACCAGGCTGTCTTCCACCACGACTTGCCACCTGCTTCCTGTCACCGATGCCCTCCCGCCCCACAGGGCCTGGCACCAAATGCACAGCTACGTTGTGCTGACCCCTGTCCTGGCCAGCTTCTGTCCCCTTCTCTGCCCATGGGCCCGGCCTCCTTGGTCCCCATCTGATCCAAACCCTTTCAAAACTCTACAGTGCCTAGCGAAGAGCCAGGAGCCAGGGATGTTGGGTTTCTCAGGAAGCCCTGCTAGGTGCAGGGATGACAGATGGGGTCTGTCCAGTGAGAGCAGTGTGAGACTGCAAGGTGGGAGCAAGGCTCTCCAAGAAATCCAGGAGCTGTCTTCAGGCTGGCTGATTGGTCTTGACAAACAGGACGGATGCCGAGCAGCCCCATTGTCCTCTGCACTCTGAAAAGGCCGGCCTCCCTGCCCCCCGCGGAACCCTTCCTTGGAGACCCGCTAAAATAATACATTTAGACCTGCCAAACCCAATCGCTTCCGTCTGTCAGCCTGCCTGTAAATAGCACTTCTTAGCAGAGCTCCGCAAAAATACGATTCCAAACAGCATGGGGGCAATCACACATCAATCGAAGAAAAACATTTTTTCCCTTCCCTTCCACCAGCCCCCATAATTGCATTTTAAAACCATTCCTGTGTTTCTGGGAGAGACACCACGGTACCTGTTGCTTTTTAACTCAGAGCTGAGCGGCACAGCAAAATGAGGCTAAACACAGCAAAGTTATTTTGATTTATTTCCTGACATCGGAATTTGGAGCTTGCTGTGGGGATTCAGCCACAAGAAGACGAGCTGATGAAAATGTATTTTTCCCTGTCGTTACTCTTTTAAATAGAGGGCTGTTTTATTCTTCCTTTTTGCCACTTTGCTGTGCTAGACTGAGCTTTATGGCACCCTGGCACACAATCAGCGCCTCTGCCTCTCAGCTTCAGATACGGCTGCCCCATCGTCCTTGGGCTCACTTCCTCTCGTTGCAGACAGCTGCAAGACCACACAATACGGCTGTGATCTAAAATGTACCCCCAATCTCACGTATTCAGAGGTGGGGCTTCTGCAGAGTGACTGGGTCAGGGGGTGCTATATCCACTCATGGATTAGTCCACTCATCCGTAGATTAACCCAGCTGGTCCCACCCTTAGGCGGTGGGGCCTGGCTGAGGCTGGGTCCCTGGGGGTGTAAGCTAGAAGAGTGTATTCTCGTCCTCACTCCTCCCTTCTCTCTCTGCTTCCTGGCTGCCATGACCCGAGCAACTTTCTTCCACCAGGCCCTCCCACCACATTGTTTCTGCCCCGCAGCCAACTGACTACGCAAGGACTGAGACTTCTGAAACTGTCAACCGAGATAAGCCTCTCCTCCATTAAGGTGTCAGGCATTCTGTCCCAGTGAGAAGAAAGTGAGTAAGGTTTCTAAAAGGGTTAGAAATACTTCCGGGCTGCAAGCATGGTTCAGGGGCAGGGCACTTGCCTAGCCGTACAAGGCCTTGGCTTCCATCCCCAGTACCACAGAACAGAAAGAGAGAAGCTCATCAAACTGCAGGTTTGGATGTTCTGGGAAAAACAGGCTCAGGGCGGTGGGGGTGGGCGGGTGTCAAGGCAGGATGGCTGCTTTGGCAGCACCACAGAGGCCAGCCCACAAGCTTTCGCCATGGGACTATCAGCCCCCAATCCGGGGCTCCTGGGATAGGATGTGGGTGATTTATCCTCTAGTGGAGGAGGAGGCAGTGGGAGGCACCCCAAGGGAGGGCTGGGCAGCAGCTCGGCTCCCTCTCCGGGGACTGGTTGGAGTGCAGCACGCAAAGGTTTCTGGAAAATAAGACAGGGGTTCAACCCCAGCTGGGCCAGAGTCTCCTCTGATGGAAACTTTCCGGGAGGAAAGGGCGGCTCTTGAACTGGGAGGAACTCGTTCAGAAGTCCTCAGGGACACTCACCGAGCCGAGGCTCCTTCCTGCCCACTGGGCCCCGCTGAGGAAAGCGGCCTCCCTGGGTACTCTGAGCAAGTTGGCTTCAGTTAGCTCTCCCCCAGGGGGTGCTGCAGAAGTGGGGGTGGTGTGGCTGCTCCCGGGACAGCCAACCCCCTTCCACACCGGGGACCGCAGAGCAGCGAAGTCCCCGAGACCCTGGGGACCTCATAGAACAGACGGCATGAGGCCCAGAGAGGGAGAAGGCCGGGCACTGAATGACACAGAGGCCACGCTGGGTCGGCCAGAGAGGGTTGGGAGGCGTGGAAAAGACGCGGGTCTAGGGAGGAGGGCGCCTTCTGCGCGCGCGCACGCAGGCACGCACGCACGCAGGCACGCACGCACGCAGGCACGCACGCACGCATGCGCACATGTTCGTGCACGCGCCTGGGGCCTGGGGCTGTCAGCCTAGGCCCAGGCAGGGGCGTGACTGTCTGTTTGGCGTGGATTTTGAGAGGTTTTTGGGAGTTTGATCTCAATTTTTGGACAGGACTCAAATGAAGCATGAACGAGGCGCCAGGCCAGTAGCACCAGAAAACCCACCTCACGCTGGGGGCTCTCCGGCCCAGTGTCTTGACACCGTTCCCAAGCTTCTGTGTTTCCTTATCCGCCAAGTGCAGAAAATAATCCCAGCGCGCCAACTTCCCGGGAGGACACGGGCAGTGAGACGCGTGGAACAATCAATTACAGGCCCCGCAGGCACAAGCGCAGCTGTTGCCCATACACGCCCAGGGCAGGACAAGCTCGGCCTCCGAGGAGGGACAGGGATTTGTCCCTGGCAGAAAGGGTAAGCCAACAGGGAGGGCGCGTTAACCAGCAGTGTTTCAGAGCACAGTCAGGAGCTCTCACTTCAAGAAGGGTCTCTGAAGACCCAGGGAGGTTAAAGGGCTCGCTGGCAGTCACCGGTCAGGGGCAGGAATGTCCACTGAGACCTGTCTCCTTCCAGAACCACCACCTTTGTGAGGACTCCTATGGGGAGGTATAATAAACCAGTGACGGAGTAGGCAGGTGAGGGTCTAGACTGTCCACTCTGACGCCTAGGAAGCCCTTGCACAGGGAAGATTGAGATCCACTCACGGGAGGGAAGGACAGCCCTGGCACGTGCTGTGCACGGTGGTCAGCGAGAAGCAAGGTTGTATTTTAAAAGCATGTCCACAGCCCCACATAGTAGTTCACAATTATTGTAATAATGGTCACAAATAGTTTAAAGGCCACTGAAATGATTTCTTGCCTGGGGCAGGGCTGTTCTTGGCCTTCCCAGGATACTGGGACCAGTGGAGACTACTACAGAATCTCAGAAGGCCCTGCCATGATGTGGGTCTCACCAGCTTCCTCATGTTCAGCGAACTTTGCACCTACCATGGCTGTGACTGATTTCCCCCCTCTCCCAGGCTCTCCCCACCCTCAGTGCCTCCCACCTAGACCCTTCTGATGCTCTGCACACCTGTTTCCAGCTGCTGGATCACATACATGAGGAGGATCTGGGGCTCTCGGGTGCAAGCAGAGGCTCTGGGAAATGAGGGGCTGCAGAAAGTGCTTGGTGGTTGGGCTGGGCCTGCCCCGAGGGAAAGCAAGCTCCCACTCAGCTCAGAGATCTGGTGGGGTGTCCTTAAGTGGTGGGAGGGGAGGTGGAGACAGGTAGGAAAATAAGAGGACTAGTGGTAACATCAGGGGGAGATGGACACCTGGCCCTGGACTGGGCATGGCGACATCGAGAAGCCACTGCAGACTCTGGAAGGCGAGGGACAGATGGATGGACCCTTCCTGCCTCTGGGGTGGCTCTGTATTGTGGAGAAGGGAGGGACCAGAGGACAGGCAGAGATCCCCCACGAACCGCTGCTGGCCACAGTAGTAGCTATGTGACCCTGCACCTTGTCACCAGGACCCTTTTGTGGTCTGCCTTGTAGCAGCAACAAATGAACCAATCATGAGGGGCTGGGGATTTAGCTCAGTGGTTAGAGTGCTCACAAGCCCAAGGCCCTGAGTTCAATCTCCAGCACCGGAAGAAAAAAACAAAAAAAAAACAATGAGCCAACCACAAGCAGCCCCTCCCAAGGCAACCCCACAATGCCCGAGGGAAGGGGGCCCAGCAGGGTGGACACCCATGCAAGTGAGGTTGGAAAAAGTGACAGACACACCTGGTTGCAAAGACTTCCTGTCCCTGGTCTGGGGCTTGGTGGAGACTGTGGGCTGTAGACAGGACACTGCCGAATTTAGCCCTGTCACTTAGGCATTAATAGTATCAAAGATTCCATCTTAAGAGCTGGGTCCCGGTTCTGGTTCTTCCTCCATGTCCCAGCTGACCTGGGCAAGTGATTCCTCTTCCCCAAGGTTCAGCTCCTTCCCTGGTCTGCAGGTGGTTACTAGATGTTTCGCCCCAGGGCTCCGAAAACCATGGAGGGTGGGAAGGTCATCATTCCTTCCCAACCCCAGCCTGCAGCCAGCTCTGGGTCCTCTACTACAGCCATTGAGCTTTGCCTTAGGGGACCACTCTTCTCTCAATCAATCAAGGGAGGCTGCCTGGAGCTGTTGTCCCCACAACCCTTCCATCCTGGTCCTTTGTGCCCTTACAATTCGTGAACAAAGTAACATTCTTCCTACTTCCTGGCTTTCAAAAAAAGGTGAGGCCAGTGTGGTAACATGACTTGTCCAGTATCCATCCGTGGAGGAACTGGCTTTGGTACCCTCCCCCACACCCAAGCAGCTGAACACCTGTCTGAGGTATCACCCGGCCATGGGTCACAGGATGACAGGGGTCTGGCCAAAGCTGGGCCACATAGCCCACCAGCCTGCTCCAGGCCCAACAGGGAAACAGGAGGTGGCTTGCCCAGGACCCACCCCTGGTCCTTCCTGGCGAACCAACTCCAAGACGGGCAGGGACTGCTCAGAGCAAGGTCGCCACATCTATGACCCCTTGAGGTCAGTGTTAGTGGCAGAGGTCTTGGGCTGCTTTGGGTCGGACATTGAAGACAAATACGGTACTTGAGAGGCCTGGAAACCTTCTGCTAGAACATCCTGTGGGTTGAGTCCTTCCTGGGTCAGGTGGAGACAGACAGGATCTAAGGACACCAAGATGAGGGGCTGATGGGCACTCAGGTTTTAGCAGCCAGGGGAGTTCGCATGCCCCAGGAGGAACCCGCTGTGAACGGAGAGCATGGGAACCTGGAAGTCCCCAGTGCTTACAGATCCCCAGCCTGGGAGAGCAGGCAGGGTGGGTACCTTCCTAAACCTTGGCCCCGTGGTGCCACAAAGATAGGGCTGCAGCCTGGGGGCCACACACTGGTCCGGGCCTTCCTCACTTAGCCTGTGCAAAGCAGCTGGTTGGTTGGTTAATTAGCATAAATATGCATATCATAGAATAGAAAATGTAGGCACATTGTAAAAATGTAAAAACACCAAAGGACACACAGCAGAATCCCAGCCTCTTCCCTCCCCTGCCCCTCTGTTCTGGGTACCTTCTAAAGGCGTCCACTCTTGCTAGCTTCATCAAGCCTTCCAGAGATGAAGTAAATGCAA
Source organism: Hystrix cristata (assembly GCA_004026905.1). Lineage (NCBI taxonomy): Eukaryota > Metazoa > Chordata > Mammalia > Rodentia > Hystricidae > Hystrix > Hystrix cristata. Next base: position 39,665 of record PVJO010009613.1, on the reverse strand, counting down.
ATGTGTGTGTGTGTGTGTGTGTGTGCGCGCGCGTGTGTGTGCATGCATGTTTGCATGTGTGTGATTTATGCATCCGTTCCTTTCCTGTCTTTGCACACGGTGGCATGTCAACACACAATCCACACATCATGTTTTAGTCACCGATGGTCCACATGTACTGTATGATGGTGGAGAATTATAATGGAGGTGAAAAATTCCTGTGGTCTAGTGACACTGAGGCCATCCTCAGGTTGTAGCAAAATGTACTATGCAGACATTTGTGGTGACTCGGTGTGAACAAACTACTCTTCTGTCAGTGGCATGAAAGTAGAGAACACACAATTGTGTATAGTGTGTAATATTTGATAATGGTAATAAGCAACTATGTTATGTATGTGATGTTATGTATTTACTATGCTTTGCTTTTATCATGAGAGTATACTCCTACTTAACCAAAGAAAAGTTGAGCCCAAGACCTTTGTGCTGAACAACGTGCATAGCTCTTTTTAAAAAAATTTTTGAGACAGGGTCTCACTAAGTTACGAAGTCGCCCAGGCTGGGTTTGAACTTGTGGTTCTCCTGCCTCAGGCTCCCAGAGTGCTGGGATTGCAGGCATGCGCCACCATGCCTGGCTTCACAGGAGCTCTTTGGTTGCTGTTCACACAATGTCTGAAGGTTGTGGGCAGCTTGGACTCCGAATGTTGTAACTGGGGTCGCCAGCATGACTGCTGTGAGACCAGTGAGACCAGTTCATACAGTGAGACCAGTTCATACAGTGAGAGTTCACTGTATGAACACCGATGTTTGTCTAATCAATCCCTTGTCAGCTCACACTCAGAGTTCCAGTCTTTTGCCTTTATAAACAATACTGCAGTGAATGACCCAAGTACACACACACTTCACATTTTGCTGCATATAAATTCCTCATGTGGATGTGGAGGGTCAAAGGGAAAACACGTGGAGTTTGGGCAGGTGTTGCCCAGTGGCTGTCTCCGGAGCCGGCCATGGTCCCTAATCCTGCCTGTCCTACCTGGCAGCCACTGTCCCCAGCACCCTGAACAGCAGGATGCTGCCACACATTTGATCTTTCTCAGTCTGATGGTTGAAAGAGGGTCCCTTATTGAAGTCTTAATTTGCATTTCTTTTATGAGTAAGGCTGGGTAAATCTTCATATATTTACGAGCCATTTACATATTCTTTGGAAAGCCGACTTCCTATATTCTGTCCGTTTTTTAAATTGGGTTTTGGTTTTTTTTCTTGTTGCCACATGAACACACTTTGTACCCAGAAGAGAGGAGTCCGTTCTTTGCAGTAGTTCTTGCAGGTTTGCTCCTGGGTGAGCCGTTTGTCATTAAGCTTCGGGTCACACATGGCCTTTTGCATCCTCCTTTACAGTCCAGAGGCTGGGAAGCAAACAAGTGCCTAATCCACAGTGTGACTCAGAGCGGGGAGCCTGTAGGGGCCTCCCCGACATGCTTCTACATCTACAAAGTGGGGTTCAGGCAAAATCTGTGCACTTCTGCCCGTCTGGGATCGAGGTCTAAAGTTCTGAATGATCAGAGATGAGACCCTGGTGCTCTGTGTGGCGAGAAGCCTGAGACAGGGACAGCCACAGAGAGGACGCAGGGCCAAGGATAAACTGCAGATGTCAGGGCTGCTGCGGGCAGGGCTCCACAATCACCTCCTCCTGGGGACCGGGTCTTCCAAGCCATTCCCTGCAGAGGAGGCACAGAGTGCCCGGCCAAGGCCCAGGGGTGCAATCTCTATGCTTGGACAAGGGAGGCTCAGCGCCCTCTCAGATGAGTTGACTGGGAGTGGGGAGGTGAGTGCTGGCTTCTAGGGTTGCTGAGTCTCTGCCTGTGTCCCCGGAAAGCTCCAGGAGAGCGACGTCATCGTACTGTTGATGATGACCTCACATTTCCAGAGCCCTGTGTGCCCTTTACCATCACTCTGCACCCTGATTCTATTCTCCCGTACCACCTTGTGGGGTGAGTGCCAGTACTGCTTGCTCATTGACAGATGAGGAAACTGAGGCAAAGCTACAAGGACATGCCCAAGAGAGGTGAAGCAGACCCAGGAGGAAACAGCAACTGTTGCTCATCAGAGAGCCCAGCCTGAGTCCAGCAAGGGACCCCAACAGGGCGCAGCCTGGTTGCAGTCCCTACGCAAGCCGAGCAGGGGCTTCTGCCTCTGGCCCCACTCCCCTCAGGGGCCTGAGGAGCCAAGCCTGCCTGTCAAGCCTGGTCCCCGATGTGTCATTGCCCAGCAGCCAGCCAAGAGCTGGGCAAGTGGCAGGCTGGGTGGGTCCTCATCTGCATCTCCAGGTCACACCCCTCCTTCCACTTCCATGAATCACCAGCCCAGCAAGAGGTAACAGCGATCGTCTTCTCAGGAAGCTGGTTTGGCAGATGCCAGCCCTCACCCAGTACCTTCCCGGCCTGTCCCAGGGGCCCTGCCATCCTCAGCTCATTATCTTCTCTGAGACACCAGTCACTTCTGCCCAGAAGCACTGAGCATGCCTATCTCCCACCCTTGTAAGTTTCTTGGATTAATTTGAACTGACCGAGTTGAGTGGAATTGACTTGAATCTAATTGAAGTGAATGGAGTTGAATCCAGATTATAGGCCTCATCAGAGCCCATGGAAACTGGTTTTGCTAAATGCTGGTCCCCAAATCAGAAAGGCACATTGTGATGCGACCCTGCATTTCCATTTTCTCCTTGGAGCATGGGAGGTAGGAGGAAAGGGCCAGACCGGACTCCATGATGGTTTCTCTGGAAAATGTCCTATCTAGGGGCTTCCTGATTCTTTCCTCGCTGAGCTTAAAAATGCCCTAAAGCCTCATTTCCGGAAGCTAATGAGACGTCCTCAGAAGACTCTTCCCTTGTTCTCATAGCAGGTGGCACTTGCCTGTGTCTTGCCTCCACCACTGGCTGAGGGTCCTTCCATAGCAAGGCTGGGTCCTTACAACCCTGAGACAGTTTCCTCTTCCCCACCTCCTGGCCTTTACACATCCAATTTCAGAAAAGCCTGCTCACTCATGTCCCCCATCCTATAAATCGCTCTGGTTGCCCCTGCATCCAGTTAAATTCCATTCCCTTTCAAGGCTAAACTCACATTACACTCAAAGGAACAATCATGAGAGAGCAAGAGGAAAGCTGAGCAGGGACGTTGGGTGTTGAAGATTTTTCCTACCCATATTGAAAATACACCGAATTCCCCATGGGCCATAGCTCCTGATAGAAGGCACCTGAGTGGTAAAGAGAGATGTTTGGTTTTATTTCCGGAGACACAAATTTCCCCACTCACCGGGGTGAGGTCTAAGAATCCTACAAGTGCTGCCAGGCCTGCTGAGAATCACAGCTCACTTCAAAAACTCCCAGGAAGCCAGCTGTGGAATTCACCATGCACAGAAGGTGACAGTGCCTGGGGTCCCCAGCTAGGGGCAAGGCAGGGACAGTGTGATCCGACCTGAGGAGCCTTCTGGGCTCTCTAGGAGGAATGGGGTTAAGGGGCCATCCTATCTCTTGAATGGTACCCACACCTCATTTGCAAACGGACTTGCAGGGTGGACCCCTGGAGGAGAAGTCAGGCTGGGAGTGAGACGGCATCAAGTCCCCTCTCCTGGCCAACAGGTCCCGCATCCCCAGAGCTGCTGGGACAGTGATGGAACCAGTACTGTTGAAGGCCAGAAAGAGCCTTCGAGGTCTGCTGATCTGTCCACTGTTTGACAGATGAGTCCGCAGAGGGCAGCGAACTTGTTCAAGGCAAATAAAAAACTGGAGTGACCAGAGTTGGAAAGAAGCTGTCCTGGATGTGTTGTACCAAGCTGCATTCCAGTCTGGATGACTCAGGGAGCTGTCACTGGCTGCCTGTGCCTTCTACGCAGCGTCACCCAGGAAGGCTGAGTGGAGGCTGGTAGATGGATGGAACTGGCCTCGCAGAGCTGGGAATCAGTTGAATGAATGCAGGAAGGGAACGAAGCAAAAACGAATATTTACTGAGTATGGCTCACATCCTGTGCTTCTGCCCACACTGTATTCATGCTGCCGGTGTCCACTACTACTGTACTTCCACCGAAAGCTGGAGCTGGCTTTGTGACTTGCTTTGGCCAACAGGATGTGGCAGAAGTGATAATGGCTTGGCCCCAGGTCCAGCCCTCAGCAGGCCCATGTGCTTCTGTGCCTTTTCTTAGAACTCAGCCCCTGGCTATCCTGCTGGCGGGTGAGGACAACTGAGACCTCCCAGCCTCACCTGCTTCACCACCAGCCAGCCTCTGCCTAAAGCAACCAGTCACAAGAGGGGATAAGCATCCCTGAACTTTCAGAGCCCTGAGCAATACTACGCAGTTGCTGGTTGAAGCCATCAGGTTTTGGTGGTTACACAGCAGTGGTTAACTGAGAGAGGTGTCAAAAGGACTCTGGCAGTTCACAGTTACCCCCACAGCAAAGCTTCACAGTACCCTACCGGTTCAGAGATGGCACCCACTGCATGAGTGAGGAAACTGAGGACCAGACAGGATGTGATTTCTGCTGTGCACATAACTGATAAGCAGTAAATTGGATTCTGGAGCCCCGATCTGTCTACACATCCTGCATTCTCCTACCAACTTCACTGCCCGTTGGAATTTGTAAGCAATTCAAGGACTCTTCCTTCTTGCCTTTATCTGTCTTTGTGCACCCTCCTGACCTCTCAGTGAGGAGAAGGAAAGGGAAGAGGACCTGCTGAGCCAGGTACATCAGGGCACATCTGGCCCGCAGCTCTGGGTCTTTCCGTTGGTGCTTGGGCATGACACAGGAGGAGCCACCCTCAGAGGTGTCATTTCAGGGAGCCCCATAGTCCCTCAGCTACATCTCTGTGCTTGTCTCTCCATCTGCAAAGACACCCTCATAGCCTTTGGGATTCAACAACATGATCCCCAGTGTTCCAGAAGTTATGTGAAGTCTGGACGCTTGGCAGATTTTGAGACTCCTAGTATATGAAGAAATGAAAAAGCATCAAAATAGAATGTCAAAAGTGATGGTAACTTTGTTCCATTGGTGGCTTGCCGAAGGACAGAAGCAGGAGGCAGGAGAACCTGTTGGCCACCGTGAGGATGGAGGCCGGCCGGGCCCAAGGCCAGTGCTTTTGTGGTCTTAGGTTCCAAGAGGGAACAGCGTCCAGTTCCTATAGGCAGCATGGATGCCTGTTTGCATTGGAGCTGGAGTGACTAACACTGCATAGCAGCTATAATAAAACAGATCGTGGGAAATTTAATGGCCCGAGGTGGCAATCACTGAATTATTTATGTCATTCTTCTTACTCACTCTACTCCCAGCACTGCGCCCCCAGCCTGGCCGTGTGCAGGCTGCTGAGTAGCAAGGGGGACCCAGGGCCAAGAGGCTGGGGGGTTCTGAGTACCTTGTGGAAAAAAAAAACTGCTTCCAACCTCTACATTTCATTTTCTTATCTGACAAATTAGGGCTTCTTGGGGTTGGGGACTTAGCTCAAGGGGTAGAGTGCTTGCCTAGCAAGCACAAAGCCCTGAGTTTGATTCCCAGCACCTAGAAAAGAAAAAATAATTAGGGCTTCTCTTCCGTGAGCTAGTGGCAACTTACACTTCTGCCTCTCTTTTTATTCACTGATGATTCCTCATTCTTCCATCTGTCCCCAAACCTGATAAGGAGAACTGATATCACTGTCATTCCCATTTTCTAGATAACAAAGTAAGGCTCAAAAGTGGAAATAGCCGTAGGCAAAGGAAAAAATTCAGTTAGGGATACAGACCTACACTCTGACTGCCTGTTGGAATTTGGAAGCAATTCAAGGACTCTTCCTTCTTGCTTTTGTCTTTGTGCAACCTTCTGACCCCAGAATCACCTCAGTGAGAAGAAGGAAAGGGAAGAGGACCTGGAGAATTTAACTTGTCTCTATACTAAAATCCGATTGGGAAAAGTGTCGGAAAAGAAACGAGAGCACGGGCAATGGAAAGCACTTGAATACACAGAACTGGCCTTGGTGATCACCCCCAGGGAAAAAATCCTGAGACCGACTCTCAGAATAGAACGGGGTTCAGCAGGCGTTTCTGCATCCGGCTCTTCCTGACCTCCCCAGTGTTCTAGGGAACAGAGAAGGCAGCGGGTTCCACAGCGGAAAGGCTCCTGCTCTTCTACCACCGTGTAGGTTTCTAGCATCTGCCTTACTCCCACCAGACCGATACCCAGGAGGATGATGCAGCATAATATGGAAGTCACCCTGGTTCCTGCACGATCTCTCCCACACACACTACCCGATGCCTCCAAGTTGCCCTAGCTGAACCCAGAGTCACACAAGTATCAGAAACAACCCCTTGGACCTACAGTCCTCCTCAGTGTCCCTTGCATTATTTTAGGAGGGCGTCTCTCTCCAAACCAAAATCCTATTGGAAAAAGTATCTGAAGAGAAAGGAGATTTCTTTCCCCACGTTTCTCCCCATTGTCTGTGCTTTTTTTTTTTTTTTTTTTTTTTTTTTTTTTTTTTTTTTTTTTGGCTCTTGTTTGCATAACTCAGAGCCTAGGCCCAGGGGCTGGGGATTTAGCTCAAGTGGTAGAGCGCTTGCCTAGCCCTGAGTTTGATCCCCTGTACCTCCCCCCCAAAAAAGGGAGAACCTAGGCCTTAACCCATGCTGCCTTTATTAAGCTACTTCCCCCCTTTTTAAAAGTAAAGCCTGATATTTATTGCAGTTTTATTGTTGTTGCTTATTAAAAATTTAACATGTGTTCCTAAAACAACCAGAATTTTAAATTGAGGTTCTTGTTATTTTTGTTAATGTTCTGTTTAGAATGTTCTGTGAAGTTTGAGTAGTTTATCCCTAACCTCATACTTCTCATGAATCCTGTTCTATTTAGTGTACATTTGGAAGAATTTAAGGACTTGGGAGATCTCATAAATAAAACCTCCCATACACTAAAGCATTCCAGACTTAGAGGAAAGCCATCCTGACGTCAGCAGCGGTGAGAGATCTGAGCTTGCTCTATCAGCAGCCTCACTGGCACACCTCCAGGACCCTGTCCCATCAAGAGAGAGTCCATCTTCCAAGCAGCACTGTGTAACTTGTGAAGGGAAAAATCCACCCCAGGCAGGTTACTGATCAACTTAGCTATTTATTTGAGCATTTTAATGGCTGCCTCAGGATTACCAGGCTTTGAGAAAGATAAACCACGTAAAAGAGAAAGCATCAAGGAGAAAGAAACTTGGAGCGCACACAGAGATAAAGCAGCAAACAGAAGAGACTTGATGTTAATTTCCCAAGATGTTGTACCCATAAGACAAAAGCAGTGCACTCTGGGAGAAACGGACAAGCAGAAAATAGAAAGGGTTTGGGAAATTTGAAAGATGCTAGCTAAAATGGAGAGCTGAATAAAAGGACTATACTGGAAGAGAAGAGTGAATCAGTGTTCTGGACCACAGAGTGGAGGAAATATCTCAAAATATAGATTAAAATGTCAAAGGAATGTTTTTAAATGAGGAGAGATAAAAAGAGATGGAGACTAGATTCCAGAAAGCCAATCCCCAAATAATAGGAATTTCAGAGAGAGAGAATTGAAGCCGTGAAAGGGAAAGAATAATCAAGTAATAAAAATCCTCCCAAGCTGATGAAAGATACAAATTTCCAGGTTGAAACAGAGGACTACATTACCAGCATTCTCTTGGTTTCGTCTGATAGAACTCAATTGAAAGAGCAAAAAACAAAACACAACAACAACAACAAAAATATATTGGCGAATCTGGCTTCTGTATGACCTGCATCCAGAGGTCTGAACGTGGGTAGTCATTCAGTCAGTCAGTCGTTTTCTCTCCCTCTACACCTCTCCTCCTTCTTCTGTTGGGTTGTGTTCATTCCCAGGCAGGCTTTTTACATGTGGTGGCTCAAAAGTCCTCCAGAAGTTCCTGTCGTACTTCATCCTTATTCCAAATCAGGAAAAGAAGATAATCATCTCTCTTCCAGCAATCAGATCAACCTCCAAAAAGCACTCTACCTGGCCTGGCTTGTGACAAACAGCCCCCACCCCTTCCCCACCAAGCACGCCCCTTGGCTGGAGAGATGGGTGTGTGATAACTACCCAGAGCAGGGAGAGAAGGGTCACTTTCTTACTAGATATCCAAAATTACATGGAGTGATGAGCAGTGAAGTTTCCGAGGGGAAGAGGAACAGATCTGACCATAAACAGTAGCTATCTCCTATTTTCACCAACTAGAGAAACTATAATAATAATAATAATAATAATAAAGTCACACACTTGTCAAGAAATTGGGAAAGTTTCTGAGTTCTAACAATCAAGAGGAAATTTAAAACCTCTTAAGGAAAAAAATTAGGGTACCTAAAGAGAAACGATGGTCAAATTAACACTGGATTTTTTTCTGCACAGTGGAGCTTGCTAAAAGGAACTTGCTGGAGCAATGGCTCCAGCATTCTGAAAGGAAATCATCTGGAGTCTTTTATTCAAGTGTAAGGCCATAGTAAGAACATTTTTACACATTCTGGGACTCAGATTTACTTGTTTCACACTCCTACCCATTAGGTACATTCCTGAAAAAAACCCTTTAGGATATATACCTGCAAAATGAAAACTAAATCCAAGAAAGAAAAACATGAAGTTCAAAAACTCCTGGAATTAACCCACAAGAACAATTAACAAGAAATATCAGTGGGACAGTTGTACAACTGGCCTTATAAGCAGTTAGCCCCAATTATAACAAGAAATCAAAGGACCCCATGAGGAATGACCTTGAGAAGAAACAGCAGTGCCCAGATCCTAGGAGTAACAAGCTGGGGTGCTGAGAAATACGGTGAAATCAAGGTGTGACACCACCTGAGCAATGAGAATGGAAGGTCAACGAGATGCTGGGAAGACAATGGGCTGTCCAGGGAAGCGTGGTACAGATGGATGCAGAAGGAGCTCTGTGGTGGTGTGATTACAAGCCATCCAAGCAGGATGGGAAGCCATGCTTTCTCCGCCCTCAGAGTCACTTGCCCAGGTGATATGGGAAGAAGCCATCAATGCAGGCTTGGCATTCACACTTCATCTGTTTAGGGTTTTATTAGGAGCAAGTGGTAACTTTCTCCATGGTATGAGGGTTCCTTTTGCAAGTGACTAGGTATTTCAGTAATCATTGTTGATGAAGTATCCTGGCAGTAAGCTTAGCCTTTATATTATTTTAATTTTATATAGTCTGCCCTCCAAATCTATGGGTTCCACATTCATAGATTCAACCAACTACAAATTGAAAATATCCAAGAGAAAAAAATTGCTTCTATACTGTCTGTGGGCTTTTTCTTGTCGTTGTTCTCTAAATAATACAGTGCACTATTTACTTAGCATTTGCATTATATTTGGTATTAGTAATGTAGAGATGATTTAAAGCATGTAAGAGAATGTGCATGTTATACACAAATACTACATCACTTTACATAGGGGCTTAAATGTCCACGGATTTCATTATCCATACGGTCTTCAAACCAGTCGCCCACCCCAGATAGCAAGACTCAACTGTGTGCACATAAACTAGTCTGTTGATTTGTTAAGGATAAGTTGTATCTTTTGATTTTTGTAAGAGAAATTACAAAGTTATACCTAAATGACTTCAACCTCTTAGTTCCTTTAACATTTAAAAAGAGAAAGAAACTTAAGCTAGGCATAGTGGCACACACCTGTAATTCCAACACTGGAGAGGCTGAGGCTGGAGAATCTGTACAAGTTCAAGGCCAGCCTGGACTACATAGTGAGACCCTGCCTCAGAAAAGAGAAAGAAAGAGAGAGAGGGAGAGGGAGAAAGAGAGGGAGGGAGGGAAGGAAGGAAGGTAGGTACAAAGAAGGAAAGAAAGAAGGAAGGAAGGGAAAGGAAGGGAAAGAAAGAAAAAGGAAGAAAGAAAGAAGAAAGAAAAAGAAAAGAGAAGAAAAGAAAGACTTTCAAAAGTGCCCCGCAATACTTGGGGATTTAATCCAGGGACTATCCACTGAGATACATCCCCAGCCTTTTATTTGTATTTTGAGACAGGGTCTTGATAAGTCACTAAGTTGCTCAGGCTGGGTTCTAACTTGTAGTCCTACCTCAGCCTCCCAGAGTGCGGGGATTACAGGCATGTGCCACCATGCCTAGGCTCCATATCTCTTATTTCAAAGAAAATTCCATTTGAAGTTCCTTAATTCTTTATCTCCACTCCCCGTTTCTTTTTCTTCTATTATTTTCCAGGAAAGTAAATCGTATATATTTTTTCCTTGAATGTTAATCATCATCCTCTGGGTAATGACATTGTAGAATACTGGCAGAATTGGATCTTTTTTTCTTAATTTCCGTATTTTCTCTCATAAACTTCTGTGATTCTAATACAAATGAGAAAGAAAAGCGGAAGAAGAGTCATGTAGGTTCTGATAGAAAATATGCCTAGTGTGTATGAGCAAGAAAGTCCATTGCAGAGCTGTCTGTGTGGTGTGTGGGGGCTCTGGAAGCACTGTGCCTGTCGCCAGGGGCGGGACATGGGCTGCCGTGGGCAGGGTGACACGCAGGAGGTCTGTCAGGTCTATCTAGTTTTTAATCTGGGTTGTATGTCCTTTACGGTGCACCGGCAATAGCAGTCACCCTGTTGTTTTCCTCCGTGCACTCTCCTGGCAGAGCACAGTTCAGGGGAGCGTTTCTCAACCCTCGGGACCCACCTTGAGTTTTTTTTTTTTTTTTTTTTTTTTGGTGCCAGGGATCGAACTCAGGGCCTTGTGCTTACAAGGCAAGCACTGTAGCCACTGAGCTAAATCCCCAGCAACAAGCACAGATCGCTGTTGTATGATTGACCTTTTAGTACATCCTTATCCATCGTTGGCTTGGTCCCGAGGGCAGGGCCTGGCACACAGGAGGCTTTGGGATGGATGGGTGAACATGGGGGTTAGATGGACAGCTGATTGCAAAAGTAAATAATTGAGTATGTACACAGGAAGTGGTTAGCCTCCTGCGGAGCTTGGTAAGCTGGAGGTAAGGGACAGGAAACTACAGAGGCCTGGGGAATGGGCACGGAGCCCGGTATCAGAATCCCCTGGACCATGCCGAGTTTCAGTGTGAGGTGGCAGCTGCTGACCCAGCAATTTGTTGTGGTTCCCTGCAGATCCAGAGAGTAGGAAGGTGTGCGGCAGTGTTGTCGATACAGCAGCGAATTTCTTGCACGTCCTGAGAGTCTGCGGGGCCCTGGGTCCCGGGCTGGGTTGGCAAAGCCACAAGCCAAGCATGGTCTAGCAGGGGAGGGAGGGGACACTCCTATTCCAGGTCTCACAGGAGCCGACCGCTGCAGGGATAGCGACTGGCACAGGACGCTACACAGCGCACTGCAGACACACCACAGTCACCACAGAGACGCTGGGATCAGACGATGCGAGAGTCACATCTCAGCCCCCAACTTCTCAGCTGACTTCCCAGCATAAGTTACTGTCTCTTCAGGGAAAATGATGGTAGTTAGTGGCAGACTCTGAGAAGAGGGTCCATGCGGCCTGTGATTAATGGAGAAAGAACTCTCGGGAAGGACCGGGGGCAGGGCGGGGCTGGGGAGGAAGCTGGACAAGGATGACTTCCGGCCACCCCCACAGCGAAGCCAGCCTGAGCCTGGTCCCTGAGAGCCTGGTCCCCGGGAAGAAGTTTCCTCACTGGCCAAACAAAGGCCCAGGGAACAGGGATTCTGCCCCCAGGCAGAGGGACCCCAAGCACTCCGGGTGCTCCTTCACCCATGACCACAGGTGCTGGGACCAGGACACTGTGATGCCTCCTCCCATTATTCCCAAAGGGGTCAATGAGGTGATATGTTCAAAGCCATCATTGCTGTGCCCGGAGATGGTGTGCCCAGCACATAGGAAGCAACCGAAGACAACTATTGTGGTATAAAAACCTGAACTCACCAGCACAGACCTTGACTTGTCCTGGGCCAGGCTGGGTGGATGAAGCCCAGGAAAAGCAACCGGCTGGTGACAAGCTCTCTTTTTAGCTGGTGTAGCAAAAGGCCCAGAATTGTCAGAACCACTGCCAGCCAAAAAGAAAAAGAAAAAAAAAATGTATAAGCAATTAATTAGGCCTCTGTTTCAGTGCTCTGCGCTCTGGTCTGCCTTTACCAGCTCAGCGTCCAATTTTTTAGCTGAGAAGGCGGGGCAGCAGGTTTCTGATATTTTTGCTAATGGGCTGAAATATTACACCCATAATTACAGCCTGGCTGCATTTTTTTTTCTTTTGCTGATTTTGTTTAGCGTAGCAAACATTGTATCTGATTACAGCCATTCATGTCTTCTTTATAAAACAGGGTTTATCACACCCGGCAGAAAGAGTCAGCAGCGCTGGGGAAATTACCAAGGCTAAGAAACCATGTCTGGGGCTTTGTGTGGGAGGTGGGTGCTGCCTGGTGCTGCCCCCCGATGGGTGAGAGACAGGGTCAGGGCAGGGTTATGGACAGGGTGTGGAGAACCCTCTCTCATCCTCCACCAACCTGTTTGTTCTGTCTTCCCACCACCCCAGCCTGCTTCCCGCCAGATTCAACCGTCCCTGCCTTCAGCTACACAAACCTGCTTGTGGGCTTTGTCATCCTGCCACCCCCAAAACCCTTCAGGGATGTGCTCTTGCTTCACATTGACCTAGACTCTGTAATGCCAGTGCGGTTAACAGCCCCAGCATCAGTATTCCCAGAAACCTATTTGAAATGTAAAACCTCAGACCCCTTCTCTGGTCTTCCGACAAAAGAATAGGATCTCTGTGAGACGGGGCCAAGCCATTTGGGTTTTAATCAGCTTTCCAGGAGGATTGACACCTCTGAAGTTTGAGACCCACGTAGCTGGACAAAGCTTCCTGCTAGAGGGTGGAGTGAGCAGGTCTATGTTCTAGGCTCTCCCTCTTACTTTATGTTGTTAGGAAAGTTGTCCATCCTTTCTGGCTTGCTTTTCATCTACAAAATGAACTATACCTGGTGAATGAGAGAGAGAAACACAATGCTCTTAGACTGAGTCACTTAAATGTCAGGTTTTGGAGGCCACAAATTTTTGAATAGCCACAGTGTTCCGTGGGTCAGCCGGCCTATCCTTTTATTTCGAGCTGCAGAGCTCAGCTCACCTGCACCTGCTCTGATCTATTCATGATCCCCAGGCCACAGCCCACAATCCCTTGGGATAAGCCCTGAGCCTGTATTCCTCCTGGGATATAGCAGGTCCTTCTCTACCATCGCCATGCTTCTCTGTTTTCCCCAATAACTGCATCCTCATTAGGAGCCTGGAGCTCCTGGTGTCCTGGTCTTGTGGCAGTTAGTTGTGACCTCTGACTTTTAAAGGAGTCACCTACTGGGACATTTCTCATTGCTGGGACAAAATGCCTGACCTATACAACTTAAAGAATGTAACGGTTTATCTGGCTCATGGTTTCAGAGGGCTCAGTCTATGGCTGGCTGCAAGGCAGACATCATGGCAGAAAAGCATGGAGTCCAGGATGCAGATCCCAGGAGAAAAGCAGCAGAGAAGAAAATGTTGTCCATCAGGTAAGGGTGCTTCTGCTTTATTTGTGATATTAGCAAAGTGCAGCTCTGGAGCAGCCTGAGATTTTGAGTGCCAGTGGCCCTCAGCCCTTAGCATTAGACCTGTCAACACTGCCACCACCAGCTGCCAATGGTGGATTTTGCCAAGCTGCTGCTCCCTGCTGCTGATCTTTGCTGGCTGCTGGTCTCTATTTATTATTCTGAGTATTCTGTCCACCCTACTCAACATATAAACTTGGAAAGATTTATAGAACCTTCCAAGCCCACCCTCAAGAGTAGATTTACAAGAGCACCAAGGAGAGGATTTACTTGAACAAAATCTATGTGGCACCACAAGCCCCTGGTCCAATAATCAACAGTGAGGCCAACCTAAAAAGTGCAAGGGAGTTTCTGCTTTTATAGCAGCTGCAGGCCTGTGATTGGTCCAAATTTGGTGCCTGGTGGTTGGTCTGAATTCAGGCCCATGATTGGTCCAAATTCAAGTATGCTGATAGGTTCAAATTTGAGCCTGCTGATTGGTCCAAACTGGCCTAAACTGAAGCCTTCTAATCCAAGCCTTCTTATTGGCCCAAATTTCAAATTCAAGGCCACTACAGTCAGGGTAGGTACCTCCCAGAGCTGGTGCTGGTGTCCAGGAAAGCACTTCCCTTGACACTTTGTGTCAGATTTGCCCCAGTAGAAGAAGAGACTCCAGCAAGAGAACTGGGTGTTTGAAATGAACTCTGAGCAGAAAAGAAATCTGCAACATCTTAATTGCCCATGAAGTAAGTTAATGTGGGGACTGGCTCTGCATCAGCTGTGGGGAAGAGGAGGGTATGAGGGTCTCCCAGGACATTGGGGACAAGACCACATGCTGTCCAATATGGCATATGCTCATTTCTGTGTCCCCCACCTTCCTCAAAGGCCATGTGGGCTGAGAGCCCCTTGGGGGATGCTGCTATGCTGGGCATTAGCTATATGAGACACTGAACAGGATGGAGACACCGTACCCTCAGAGAGCTCATTTCCTGAATTTGAAGACAGCCAAGAGACAAATAAACATTACTATGATACAGTATAAGTTAATGTCATGATAAGTACTTCCTCAGCAAGACATACCCTGACTACCCTATTTAAAATTATACCCTGTCCAGCACCTGCAATCACCCACAATGTATTGTACTTGCTCCTGTAAAAAGTCACTTTCTAGAATGACCCAGTTTATTTATGTATCATGCTCATCGTCTCTGCGTGCTAGAATGGCCCTTCAGATGGTCCCACATGATGGTATATGTTAGCCACTTCCATTTGCAGGCTTGTAGAAGAGTGCTGAGTACACAGTCCACCCGGGTTCCCAGACAGGGAGGTCCCCAGGGGACATTTGACAACATCTGGAGGAGTTTTAATTGTCACAGCTGGGAGGTTGGTGCCTGTGGCGTCTTGGAAACGTTCAGCAGCTCATTAAGAGCCCATCTCAAAGCATAGAAAGGTCTGGGGGCGCAGCTCATTGTGAAGGCCCTGGATTCAGCACCGTAGGAGGAGAGAAAAGAGGATGAGGAGGAGGTGGCAGAGGAGATGATGGCTGATTCCTGTGGGCAGTGACATTCCTGATAGCCTTGATGATTCTGTTCTTGATAATATGGATTGTGACGTGGGTGTCAACCGAGTTGGTGACGGTGACCATAATACTGCTCGTGACAATAGTGATATTAATAGAGATAATCAGTATTAGCAGTGACCTCGGAGGAATGCTTTTTTCTCAGAATTGATTATGACATCGGTACAAACTACCCGATAACAGCAACAATGACTGTATTGCTGATGACTGATGATGACATACATATTGAAACAATATTGGGAATGGTGATATTGCTGGTATTGATCCAGACGGTGATGTCGACATTAGCGATGCTGTTGATGCTGGTGATGATGTTGGGAGTGGTCAAAAAGATGCTGCTGAAGCTGGATATGATGTTGCACGCCTGTAACCCCAGTGCTCAGGAGGCTGAGGCAGGAGGAGCACCACTAGCAAGACCCTGTCTCGAAAAACCAAAAGAATAAAAAAATAGAAAAAGGCTCTGCTGAGTGACGTGGTGGCACTAATGTGCATGTTGTAGCTGTGCTCACACTGATGAGAGGGTTTGTGACAGTGATGCCAGCGATGCAGCGCATAGTGATGGCAAGCTTGTTCCACAGACAGATGTGAGTTCACACCCCAAGTCAGGCATTTCCTGTTGTGTGACTTCAGAAAGGTTAACCAGCCACTTCGTGCCTCAGTTACCTTGTGTATTAAATGAAGATAATTATGAATAGCGCCCCTTTTTCTAGGATCACTTTGCAGGCTCGCTGATACCGAGCTTGTGACATGCGGACTGTGTCAAACCTCCCATGAAATTAGCATCATGCTGGTGACGAGGGCGAGACACTCTCGGAGATAATGGCATGGATGATTCTCTTGATGAGGCAATTAAAGATCACTTATTGATTATGATGTCAGTGATTGTGATAAAGCTATTGGTCTCAAAAAGACTGATAATTGTGATCACAATATGAATGATGGCACCGGTGTGGGGAGTGTTAAAAGCACTCTCGTGGGCATTGGCCAGCAAGCGCTCAGGTTCCAACCTGCTGCTTACATTCTGTGAGACCTTGGCCACACCGCAGCGTGTGGGCACTTGGAGGCTGCTCACGGCTCATCTAATCCGTCTCCTCGGTTGACAGATGAGGCAATTCAGGCCCAGAGAGACGAGGGGAGCCGCCCCTGCTCCACAACTGGTTAGTGTGGCAGAGCTGGGGTGCAGTCAGACCCTTCCCCCCACCAGTCTCTCTGATGAGGTTGCTCTGTGCATGCCTGTGTACATCCATGCATGCATGTGTTCTACACATGTATGTGCATCCGTGCATATGCACACACGTGTCTGTTCAGCTGGACTTTTTCCCAGAAGCGCCCTCCAGCAGAGCAACCCAGCAGCCCAATTTGCAAAGAGCCATTTTGCGAGAAGTCGGGTGATGGGTGTCCTTCCGTCATCTTCCTCTCCTCAGACAAGCAGCGGCTGAGGATCGCTCTGATTGGCTGTGGCTGGACAAGGAGTTGAAATGGGTAATATTTGCCTAGTTTTTAATGTCTGGTGTCTACAGCTTATACTTCCATCATTCTATTATATTGATGACAGGCAGGCCCGAGCCACAGAGAAGAAACAAATTACCTAATAAATCAAGGCTCCGGGATCTAAAGTGGACAGTGTTATTAGACTAGGGGAGAGAGGGATGCTAAGTGATAGGTAGGGCTGCCTGCAAAAATGGTCCAAGCGGGGACTCATCTGTCTATTTCTCCATAAATAATTACACACCACTGATATGCATCTGAGACAGAACATGATATGTTATTATTAACTAAACAGTGGGAGGGAGAGGGTGACAGCAGGGAGAGAGAGAGAGAGAGTGCCAGGAGACCCACGGCTGCTTTCACCATGGTAGGCCTTGGCAGAGGCGGATGGGGAATGTGATGGCCTAAATCCCTGTAATCCAGAGGGACCAGGACCCCCGTTCTGGACAGGTCTGCGGAGCAAAGCCATTTGGTGAAGAGGGTGAGGGGAACAGTGAGTTAACACAGCTTGAGCTCCTATTGTATTCTGGGTCCAGTGGCCCAGTCGTGCTGGCCTCTGTCTTTTGAGCCTCACAAAGTTCAGGTGCAGGCCACATAGCATAGCAGTTAACACGGCCAATGCAGCCATATTGCCTGTGCTTGAATGCACAGTGCTGTGTTATCCTGGGCAAGTTACTAAACCTCTCTGGATCTATGATACTCCCTCTGTGCGATCATTGCAGTATCCACCCCATGGACTTGCTGTGAGGACTAAACAAGTCATTGTTTACAAGCATTTAAAAGAGTGAACACAGGGCCAGGCATTGTGACACACACCTGTCATCTCAGCACTCAGGAGGCTGAAACAGGAGGATTGCTGAGAGTTTGAGGCTACATAGTGAGTTCAAGTCCAGCCTGAGCTACATAGCGAGACCCTGTCTCAAAAAACAAAAACAACAACAAAAAAAGCTGGTGAACACTATGTAATAAGCATGTGCTAAGTATATTATTAGCCCTCTTCTACAAGTGGGAAGACTGAGGTTCCAGGCAGGAAGTACCATGTCCAAGGTGAGGCAGAAGAAAAGTGACGTTTGAATCTAACTGTACGCAGCTCTGAAATCCACACTCTGCCCCTGCCTAGGGGGGCAACGTTTGTCTTCCAAGGCCAGAGAGCACATATTATAATTGTTGTGGGCCAGAGAGTCTCTGTTGCAGCTTCGCAACTTACAGTTTGAAAGCAGCCATATGTGACATGCAAAAGAACAAGGCCTCTGCACCCAATAAAACTTTATTCATAGAAACTGGATTTGATGGTAGTTTGCTGCCCTACACTATTCTAGCCACTTGCCTACAGGATCTGATCCAAAGGACAATTGGAAATACCTGCAGTAGATACCATGGGGCAGGTGTGTGCTATCCCTGCTCGCCCCCAGACCCTGGCAGGCACAGGTCCCAAGGTCTTGGCCTCTCTGATTCTTGTGCTTCTGTGTGATCGCAGGGCAGGGACACTGGGCTGCACACAAGGCGGAGCCTGGAGGAGCAGTGTTGGAGCCAGGAAGGAAGCAGCCACCACACTGCCAGGCCTCTGCGGGCTTCTCCTAGAAGCCCCATGATAATCTTTTGTGGGCTGTTAATAAGCAAGTTGAACCCCATAATCACCCACCACTTAGCTTCCTGGCTTTCATTTCTGTGGAGGCTGGAGGAAACAGTAGCTAAGGAGTTTGCTTCCAGGCAAAAGCAGCCATCCTTGCTTCTGCAGGCTGCTCCAGGCAGGGCTGCCTCTGCCCCATCTGCATAAGTCTTTTGGCTCTGGCTAGGCTGAGCCAGGATGGTGTACGCTGCCCCAGAACTTGCCCGCAGCTCCAAGACCAGGGACAGTGTAGCCCCTGAGGGGCTTCCAGAGCCTTCTCAGGACAAGGCTAGCACGGCACCCCACTTCTCCCCACCACAGCTCACCCTCACACTACTGACCCTCCTCTTAAGGGACAACCAGTAGGTCTCCTTGACTTCATCCTGTCTCCCCGCTGTGGCCTCCTCCAGGAGCATAATGAAGGCTTATTAGGTTTCATCATTTGAACTTTTATTTGCCAGGCAGATAATTTAGCATTTCAGCAGAGCAAAATTGCCTTCGGTTCAGCCTCAGTAGCCCCAAGGCTCCCTGCTTGGTTAGATCTCGCCCTGGTGAGCTCTTTGCAGTGGGAACTCTGTTCCCTCGAATGTTCATTTCAGCTCTCTAATAAAAAATTTAAAACAAAACCAAATAAACCCAAGCAGTGATTGGGCCCTGAATGCCTGCTTTGGAGCCAGAGGCCTAAGCGTGAGGTCCAGGCCACAACTCACCAGCTATAAACCTTGGGCAAATAACTGGTGTTGTGTGAACCATACCCCAACCCCTGTAGTGTGTGTGGGGTCCCTGCTGTGCCATGAGCTGTGTCGCCTTGAACAAGTCCTTCTACTTGTCTGAGCATAAGTCTTCCCATCTTGAAAGTGGGCTAGCTTATCTCTGCCCCATCTACCTGCATATCCACAATCCTGTAAGAATCAAAGCGAGAGGATGAAGTGGCAGAAAATTATAGGAAAGTTATAGGATGAAGTGGCAGAATTGTGGCATGATAGATTAAGTGCAGACTTGGGGACCCATCAGGGTTAGGTTGAAATCCTGGCTCTCCCACAAATCTCATCACTTAGGACACCATGGCCAGGAGCAAGCTTTCGGGATGGTAGGGTTGAGGCTGGAGAAACAGTAACTGTCCCTTCTGCGATGCCTCAGGACCAGCACGGGCCACCTGAGGCTGCAGGTGGACCTTCAATTGTGGCATAGAGCTTGGCCTCACAGAGTGGCTTGCTGGATAGGGTGTCAGGAAACTGGCATTAGCAAGCTGTCTCTTTCTGGTCTTCAGACATGATTCCTTCATCCATCCCCAGTGGGGTGTGTCCTTGGCTGAGTGCTTGGGATGCAGAGAGATAACCCTGCCTCGGCCCTCAGGTAGGCAGAATGTAACTCCTGCTGTTTCTACCAAGACGAAGTACACTAGGACCAAGGGCCCCTAAGCGGGAGGGATGGAGTGGGTGGGGGCGGAGAGAGGCCGCTGGGGCATTGACACTTGATCTTGGTCACCTTGGGCACGTCACTCCTGCTTCCCGGGCATCTGACTCTGCATCTGTCAGTAAAGCAGGATTCCCACACCCGCCCAGCCTGCTTCTCTGGAGTGTTGCATCAGCTGATGCCAAACATCCTAAACAGGTGGAGGGGGTGGCACTATGAACAGGACAACTCCTAGGCAGATTTGAGACGCATATCTGGGTGTGGCCCGGGGACCCATTGCCGCCTGGGTATCCCTACCGTGAGCAGCTTTGGTCTCCCATTAATGCTCCTGTGCTCCGCCGGGCAGGGACCAAACTCTGGGCCTCTCTTTCTACCCACCGGTGTTCACATTCCACAATCTGGAACTCAAACATCTAAACAAATTCTAGAACTGGATAAAGAACATTTTTGTCCCCTAATCTAAACTCCTTGCTTTGTGGCTTTTGTCCCCACAAAGATAAAAGATTTGTGCAAGCTCCTTCCTCCATTCCGAGTTGGCTCCATCCCGAGCCAGGCCTCCTGCCTCTCGCCTCCCACCTGCGATGAATTGAATTGTGTGTAATTGATAAATTATGCAAAAGGGTGCCTGGCAGTTTTCTGAAATGTTGGGTAGCTCCGAGGCAGCCCCTGGGGACCCAGCCTAATTCCAGGGAAACCTCACACTCTGTCTGGCCTGTTTTGTGTAAGTCAGATTGATCTAACAAGACTCCGGGGAGCTGACGTGATTTCTAATTTTATTCTCTAGGTGAGCTGAATGAGATATCACTGCGATGCGTGTGTGTCTGGGGCGGACAGGGTGGTGGTGGGGAACAGGGTCTGCTCGGGCTCCTAATGGATCCGTTCCCCTGCTGGGCTCCCAACTTCGGCTTCAGAATGCAGTTTCTCCGCTGGGGGCGCGGGGACAACATGTCAAGCAGAGGGGAGAGCAGACTCCATGAACCCTTGCAGAAAGGAGGGACCCCTGGGCCAGGGACACTGACTGTCCCTCCTGCTCAGGCCACCAGCCTGGCCTCGCTATAGGCCATAGCGACTTTGTTTTTAAAGTTTCAAACTCCATAAATACCCATCCTTTCCCTCCACTGTCTCTGGCTGGGTGAAATGCCAGACTGGACGTTCGTGAGGGCATTGCTGTGTGTCAGACCCAAGGGAGAGTGTGGCTCTGGTTAGCAGCCTGCCTTGGTGACCCACCCAGAGCCAGCGGGCCTGCCCCAGCCCATAAGGGCTCACCTAATGTATGTGCAAAGGGGAGCCATTTACTGACTCCTGACTGCTGGCCGCAATCCCAGGAGGGAGACAAAAGCCCATACTCATCTTCCTGGAAGATGCAGCAAAGCCCCTGCCCATCCCGCTTCGTGGCTGTGTCCCTTCCCCAGGGAGGTGCGTGGCTCTGCTTCAGGGTTTATAAAACATCTTCATTCAATATAGTGACTGTAGATGCCTAAAACAGCACCCCATCTCTCTCCCCCATACACACACATGCTCTCAAACCCCGGGCCTCCCACCCTGGCGTCCCCCAGACACAGAGAACCCGGAGAGGAGGCTGCCGGGGGGCGTGGCCCGGGAGTCAGGAAACCTGTGCTGTGGCCTGAGGCTCCCCCATGCATTCTGCTGGCGCCCTGGGAGGACTCGCCCACTTTCTCTGGAAGGGAAACTTCACCCACCACACAGCGGCACAGAAAGGCCGTCCTTTCTGCTCCCTGGGGCAGCCCAAGGTCCAGCAGTATCAGGCTGACAAGTGGTCTGGTCACAAACACTCAGGTTGTCACTGCGGCTTCTGTGCCCTGGACACTTCTGTGTGCCAGGCTGGGGGTGCCCTGGGCCCTTGTGTGCTCTGAACCTTGACCTTGCTGGGCTCTGTCACCTTTGCCCAAGGCCACTGTCACCCCTTCGGACTTGTGGAGGCCTTAGTGCTTTGACCTACACTCCTACCCCTGAGACGGACTAAAGAGGCTGATAAGTAGCCCCTGCCTTCTCTTCCAAGTCCAGAAGCCGGTGAAAGAGCCCAGGATGGGGACGGTGGCAAGGGAAATGTCAGCCTCATGACTATGCTGATCATAGTCCCTTGTGACTGCAGATAGCCCTGGCCCAGCTGAGTGGGTCAAGGACACATGGAGGCCAGGGCCCTGCCTGCAGACAGGTAGGGCCGGATCCATGCACTCCCCTCTGCAGCCCTTTTGGGGTGACATCTGGAGCTGCCTGGAGCCTGGGCAAAGCAGAAGGTGCTCAGGTCCCCAGCCCCATCTCTTCCTGGGAGTCACCCGGGAAATGGCTATCCGGGGGCTCCTGGCCATTCTCGCACAGGGACCTGTCTTCCTGCCACCATGGTCACAGCGATCCTAATGTCCTCGGTTGGGATGGCAACCTGGGAGTGACACTCCATCTCCCTCAGGACAGAGCAGGGCAGGGATCACCACTCCCTCGGGGCAGAGAGGCTAAGTGGTTTCGCCAGCCATCACCCTCAGTGTCACAGCCACAGGGGCCTCAAAGATTCCTGTCCCTGTGACCTAAGGACAAGGAGGGAAGAGACCAAGGCAACATGGGAGAGTGACAGGTGGAAACTCAGCCCTGCCTTTTGATCTAACAAGGCCACGAGTGGATGCTACCGCCCAAGCCTCATAGTCCCTGTCTGTGAAATGGAGCTCCATCCCACCTAAGGAAGCCTTCCAGAGAGCTGCAGGGCTTTGCCCAGGTCTGCTGCCTCAGGCCACCCCTGTCCACAGCTCCCGTGTCCTGCCTCACCCTCACACAGGGCTGCCCATCTCTGGGCTCGGCTTGACTCTGCCAAGATCCAGGTTGTGAGTGCATGAGACTTGTGTCAAGTAAGTCGGGTTCCTGGCTCTGGAGGGGCAGAGCCACACCCTGCAAGATGTCTGTCACCTGGGGGCCACACACTGGGAGGGGCCGCTGCCGACATTTAGGAGATGCTACCTGTTCACACTGGAATCTGAGGTTCTTCATCAGTTGCTTTCCCACTGCAGCCAGCCCAGGGCCGGACATGGGAGAGTGGAAAGGGGGGAGACAGGGGATCTAAGGTGGGGGCCATTAGAAAAAATCAACAACTATACCGGGCGTGGTGGCACATGCCTGAAATTCCAGCTTCTCTGGAGGCTGAGGCAGGAAGATTCACGTTCTTTGCAAGTCTTTTTGCCTACAATGGGACAATCATAGGCCTTGCAGATTCCAAGGGGCCGTTGGGGGCTGGGGGAATTCCCACCCTGGGAGTCCCTTACAAATGGCCCCAGAGTCACAGGTCAGATGACAGAGCCATCCCCTACCCTCTGAGTCGGCAAAAAGGCTCACTGGAGCCAAGGGAAGGGAGCCAGCCTCCAAGAAGCAGCAGTAAGGAAGCCTGTTGCCCCTGCCTCGCCCGCAGAGCCTTTGAAAATCCTCCCTCCTCAGCTCCGCCTACTTCTTGTTTTGCATTCATTTGCATATTTGGCTCAGTATCTCCAGAATCCTGTTATCTCTGAAGCCAGAGAGCATCCATTGTCCTGGGTCAAGGAGGGCTCCAGATTGGCCCCTCCTCTCCTTCCCCTGGCTCTGGGCCCCACCTCCTCCTCTCTCCTCCCTGTGATCTTTGGAATCCACACACCTCTGTGTATTTTGTGTCTTCCTCTGGGTTGGTTCTGACTTCTGTTTTAACCCTGTGGCCCTGTGGGCAGGAAACAGTCTCAAGCACACTTAGGTACAGTAATGGCCACCACGCAGGCCAGCAACCCACCCAGGCCCAATTCAGCCTTCCCAGAGGCCTCTGGGTGCCGGCAGTGGATGACAAGGCTCTCCAGTCTTGGCCTCCTGACCTGCAAGGTCAAGTTCAGGGCCAGCTGCCTTCTGAGTCCCCTCACACCGTCCTTCTTGACTTCTGTGTGTGAAGAGCCAGAATGTCCTGGCAACCGAGGCAGCCAGGACAGCCCAGGGGTGGGGGAGGAAGTCCGCATGAGTCAAGGGAAAGTCCAAAGGTGCACTTGAGGCCAGCGTCTGCCTTAAGAGTTCCCTAAGTGAGCTTCAAGTGAGGGAGCGTGTCCTCCACACATCCAGCCTTTCTGTTCCAAGTGCAAACCATCGCCAGGAGTCTGAGGGAAAGAAACAGAAAAGCAGTGTTTTGGTGCCTTTCCCAGGCATGAGGAACATCTGATTTGGGCAGAGCCGGGAAGGTGTCAGAAACCACACTGTGCGTGTGCTTCATGTGAGAATGAGTCCTTTTTCTCCATTAATGATGTGACAGTCCCAGAGAGAAACCCAATCCTGAGTGCTCCACAATGTCCAAAGGCCACCTGAAATGTGACCAGGGAGTCGTCTCTGCTTCACACATCTCCTTCCTTTCCTCGGTGGTCGTATAGGGTGACATGGGCAGTCAGCCCGCCTGCAGCTGGGAACAGGGATCCCTTTAGTGCCTGGCTGGGCTGGGCTGCGGCTGGAGATCAGCCCCGTTCCCGGACTCCCAGACCCACATCCTAGCTGAGTGACTTCAGGGGAGTATAAGCGCCTTCCACACATTGTCTTGTGGAATCCTGACGGCAGTCCCCAGAAGCAGGCTCCAGTGTCATCCTCAAACTACAGCCCAGGAAACAGGTGCTTGGTGGTTATGGCACCCACCCAAGGTCAGCAGGGGTCAAAGATTCAAACCCACATGCCCCAGAATCCATAGCCAGCTCTGCTTCCTTCTCTGTACTCTGCTTCTTTCTTATCCACATAAGCACTCAAGAAATATTTACTTATTGATTAATTAGTAGATTCTGCACATTAATACTTCCAAGACTGTCTCTTTGTATGTCAGTCTGTTCTCTCCAAATGCCAACTCCGCTGAATAATGTATCGATCGTTCCCTGTAATAATTTATCATCTGGTGGTTGTGACTTACAAAATGCCAGTTGTCCAGAAGGAGGATGAGAATTTGGGCTGCTCAGATATATACATATATATTTTTCTTTTATTTTAAGGAGTAGTAGTTTTAACGTGTCTGGTAGTAAGGTCTGTCTCTCCCCTGGCTCCTGGACATGCAGAGTGTGGCAAGAGGACCGACCTGCCAGTTCATGGGAGATGCCCCAAGAGTCCTGGAAGCCTATTTCTGACTGCTGAACTCTTCTGTCCCCACCCCCCAGCCCCACAGCCAACCGGCTGACAGGCATCGGGATGGCGTCTCAGGATAGATGCCTGTCAAGTGGTTCTCATGTTGTGACAGTAGACAATTATGATTCCTTTCAAAAGGAATTCACAATAAACTTTAGCAAAAAGGGGGAAAAAAGATCAGAGAATTTAGGATGACAGAACTCAACCAATGAAGAAATTTGGTTGTTGGGCTTTTAACTGGAAGAGGATATTTTGGAGGAAGAAATACGTACATATACAGAGAACCCCTAAGTTTGGACACTCCACCATCCCTCATCTGTGCCAGGCAAGGAGCCCTCCTGGAATCTCACTTCCTCCGGGAGTCCCTCCAGATGTCCCGATGCCTCAGAGGCTTCCCATCCCTGTGTCTCACCCTCTCACCCTGACCTGGGAGGTCCTTGAGGGCTCGACCCTGAGCTGTCTCAGAGGTGAGCGATGGAACTGTCCACCTGCAGAAGACGTGGGTCTGTGTGGTATTTTGCACATAGTACAGCTCAAAAAGTAAAAGGTGTGTGCATGTGTGTGCATGTGTTTGTATACAAAAGCAAGTGAGCATTGTTGTCCTGCATCCTGGAAGGAGGAATATATCTGTCACCTCAGTCCCTGCGGGGAAGAAGAACAAATAAAGCCCAAGGCCACTGTCGTTCAGTTCTGCATCACTGGCCCACAAACCTCACCCAGCAGATGAGTCCCGCCCCCCTGCCCTCACCCGCCTCACCCTTCCTCTCAGAAACAGGCATGAAGAACCGTTTTGTTGTGTGACAAGCGCCTCACTTGAACCTAGACATTTGACCCAACTATAAAAAGAGTGTGATTTTCTTTTGGAAATCAAAATCAGAGAACCAAGAGCATTGGTGACCATAAGCACTCAGGCCTCCCCCCTCGGAGGATGAGGAGGGTGAAGGGGAGATTGTTGTCGAAGTCTAGAGCACAGGGTCTACTTCAAGGCAAGCCCTCAAGGAAGAAAGAGACTGATACTCTGGGCACAGGGCACCAAGGTCCTCATCCTGTGTCTGATCCCACATTAGCCTGTGGGCAACTCTCTCTCTGGTCCTTGGTTTCTCTACTAACCACTTAGGAGATATGTGCCCCCCACCTTGTTATGGTTTATCTCTTGATATCCCCCTAAAGCCTTAGTTCATAGCTGAGACCTTTGGAAGGTGATTGAATTAAGGGGTGGTTAGAACTGGCTTGCTCTTAGGAGGTCGGAAGAAGCAGGTCGCTGTGGGTGTAACCCGGAAGGTTCTATCTCCCTTCTCAGCTCCTTCCTTGACCTCTCTCTGCTTCTTGCCTGCCATGCCATGAGCAGTTTCCTCCACCAGGCCCCCCTGCCATGCTGTCCTGCCTTGGAGCCAGCCAACCATGGACTGAAACGTAAGCCAAAATAAACCTCTCCTCCCTAAACTGTGTCTGCCAGGCATTGTGTCCTAACAATAAGTGACTAAGACACCCACTTTCCACCGTCATCTTCTTGATCTGACCATCTTCCTCTGTCTTAGAGTTCTCTGGAGAAACAGAACCAATAAGACATAGAGGATAAATGGGAAGAAATCCATAATGTGGGGTTGGATCCCATGCCCAGGGATGCCGAAAAGTCCCACAATCTGCTGTCTGAAGCTAGAGGCCCGGGGAGGTTCTGGTGCACTTCAGTTCAAGCCCAGAGGCCCAAGAACCAAGAGCGCCAACTCAAGTCGAGAAGATAGATACCCCAACTCAAGCCAAGAGCACATTCACTCCTCCTTTGTCTTTTCCTTCCATTCAGGTTCTCAGTGGATTGTGCAAGGCAGCCCCTGTGTTGATGAGGGAAATCCTCACCTCAGTTCACTGACCCTTTGCTAATCTGTTCCAGAAACTTCCTTCCAGACACACTTAGAATACTGTTCTACACACGGTCTAGGTGTCTCTTAGACCAGTCACACATCAACACATAAGTCAGCCATCACGGCCTCACCCCCATCACTATACTCCATTGAGGTCACGTCCCATGCCTGTGCCTGGGACACCTTCTGTCACTTCCTCCTTCATGACATCCAGGCTTCTTCACCAACACCCTAGCTCCTAGAAGGGAAGTGGTTCCGGTCCAAGCACCGCACCCATGGGTATCTGAACTCTCCCTTCTAGTAATCTCAGCTGCCTCTCCCAGCTCACAAAAGCCCTCTCGCCATTGTTGCCACGTGATCAAGCCCCTTTCTGG
The DNA here is from genome assembly GCA_004026905.1 of Hystrix cristata. Classification (NCBI taxonomy): domain Eukaryota; kingdom Metazoa; phylum Chordata; class Mammalia; order Rodentia; family Hystricidae; genus Hystrix; species Hystrix cristata. The sequence continues at coordinate 12,731 of PVJO010009613.1, read as the reverse complement.
CCCCCCAGAGCAGCAGTATCCTGGGAGTCCTGGAACCAATTCCCCAAAGACACAGATTCTTGTAAAACAGTGCTGCATGGATCACTGTAGGCCAAAGAGTGAAGTTCACTCTTGAGCTCTGTGTTGTCCATTTCCCACCCCAGCTCAAGACTGGGCCCTTCTGTAGTTGCTGCCTTTGATCTCCTATCAAATTGTGATCTTGAAAGCCTCAGTGTCCCCACATGTGGCATAAATGACCAAGAGGAAGGCATGGTTTGGTATCCTCCAACTCCCACTCATGGGCAAGAGTACTCTCCCTGGGACTGTAGCTGTACAAGATCAATGATGAGCTGGTGGGAAGGGTGAGGACCAGGGACGCATGGGGAAAAACGGTAAGGAGCCCTGCACAGACCCAGAAATTCCTTCATACAGGGAAGTGGTCCCTCCCCCTGGGTACAACCAGATCTAGTTCTGTGAAGGGCTTTAACATTGGTGGGGAGGGGTTGAAATAAGGAAGAGATAGATAACCTTTAATCCTCCCTGGTAGGAAGGGAAGAACAAGAAAGGAAGAAAGAGGAAGGAAGAGAGGGAGGGTGGAAGAAAGGAGGAAGTTTTTCACTGAGTCTGTTGTGACTGTTGACATTCACGTGGGAAATGAGTGGCATGTGTGAGCATGATTTGCACGTTTAGGGGACCCTCTTTGTCATTAGTGAGATGAGGACATCCAGACCCCAAATGAGGCCCTAGGAGCAGCGTTCACAGTGAGACAGCAGACAGCCCCATGCTTCCTGGGCTGCCTGTGGCCCACAGAAGGCACAATGCTGAGGAAGAATGGGGAAGTGGACTAGGAAGAAGGCCTGGAACTCCTATTACAGGGGGTGTCATTGGGGGACTCCAAGGATTTTTTCCAGAAGAAAGTATAGTAGTCTTTGGTGAGACGAAGCTTTGGGAGGGAGGACGGAGAGTTTCATTAAGGAGCTGATGGGAGGGAGAGATTCAGCCTATTGCAGAGTTCTTAGATAAACACTGGTGGGTGGAAATCTTGGGGACATGCGCTCTAATGAAGACACAGACTGAAACTGGAAGAAGTCTCTGCAGAAGCCTGATTGCTGGACATCCACTTGGGGAGTGCAGGCTAGCAGAAAGGGGAGCTTTGTGGATGAGTGGTGGACAGACGGACAGACGGATGGATGGACGGTTGCATGGATGAATACATGGATGGAGAGAGGGATGGATGCATGCATAGAGAGATGGATGGGTGAATGGATAGATGCAGGGCTGGATGCATGGATGGATGGATGGATGAACAGGTAATGGATGGATGAACAGATGTATGAATGGATGGCTAGGCAAGCAGTTGTATGAACATCTATATGGACAGCTGAACAAATGCACAGAGGGATGGACAAACAAGTCAGAAGGAATGGGTGCAAGGAGGGAACAGAACTGTCTTAGTTACTTGTCTCTCATTGCAGAGACAAAATACCTGACACCCAAAGTTAGAGGGAGAAAGGTTTATTGAGCTCACAGTTCGTAGAGGTTTCAGTCCACAATCAGCTGGGTCCAAGGCAGGGTGGCTTGGCAGACACACAGACAGAAGCCAGCAAGATATAAGCAAGGCGGGGCAAGCAAGGGGTAGGCGAGCTTCTTTCTGTCCCTTATATCTTATCCAGGCTGTCAGGATTAGAGCGGTGCCAAACCGATCAGTGGATCGACTTAGTGATCACACTCCCTTGATCCCAGCATCACACACTCTAGATTCAGCCATCTCTGAAAAAGCCCCACCTATGACCGCATGAGGCTTTGGGGGGACATCTAAACACAAACCGTAACAAGGACAGACACATGTAAGGAGCTATGGGTGAAGGATGAGTGCACTCAGAACTGCCCTTGCATTCTGAGCATCCACAACTACATGGGAATGTGGATGAAGGCTACCTCTTCTTTGGGACTCCACAGGCCCGAGAAATAAATGTACAAGACTGACATAAAGTTACCGGCTTTTAACTGTGTCAAGTTAAGAGTATTGTAAGTGTTTGGTGTAACAATCATCTCTCATTTAAAAAATGAAACAGAATAGAGTGGAATAAAAACAGTTCTTCCCAAGTAAGGATCATTAATAATCTCTGTGTCCCTCCATCCCTCTTTCCCTTGTTTCTTTCCTCCCTCTTTGCTTCGCTCCCTCCCTCTCTCATTCTATTGATGACTAATAGTCAGCCTGACCCAGAATACTGTATTTTGAATCTATATGTTGTTTATATATATATTGTTATTTTCCATTTATTATACCAGTGGACAAAGGACTGATACTGTACATATGTACTGTGTACTGTACACTATATTATATATAATACTATGTTGTATACTATTTGTTATACTAATGGAGAAAGGATTAATATAATATGTACTATACACCATATATATATACATACATATATACTGCACATACACAGAGGAGAGGTGCATTTAGCTCATTTTTTTTTTGTTTTTTGTTTTTTTGGTGCTGAGAATCAAACGCAGGTCCTTGTGCTTGCAAGGCAAGCACTCTAACCACTGAGTGAAACCCCCAGCTCTAGCTCAGTTTTGAAGACAGGAAGTCCAAGCTGCATAGTGATGGCTCTGGCAAGGGCCCCTGGCTACAACACAGCATGGCAGAATGCATCGTGGCTGGACTGTGTGAGAGAGACATCCCATGGCAATATAGGAAGCCATGTAGTTCAGGCTGGCCTTTGAACTGATGGTGATCCTCTTGCATCCACCTCCCCTGTGTGCCACCACACCCAGGTTTTATAATTAATTTTAAAAATCAACCTGAGTCCAGGCCAACATCGTTTAGTCGATCAACACACATGCCTACATGTACACACACACACACACACACACACACACACACACACACACACACCAGTGGAACCACAGCTTTAGATCCTGGAGTTGGGGTGGGAGATGATGGGAAAAGTTACCAAAAAGAACAAGCGTAAAGCTTGTCTGATCCAGACTGCTGTGAGAGGGGCATCAAAAAAAAAAAAAAAAAGAATTACCACCAGATTCCTCCTACTGGTGGATAATTTCTCTGCAGTCTATTTCCAGAAAAGCTGTAATTCAGCTCCCAACAACCTATGATTTACATCCGGGCCGGTGTAAAAGATATTGTGAGGAGTCTTCCGAGTGTGCTCTGTGTGTTTGTATAAATCTCTCTACTCAAAATATCTCCCACAGTTGACTGACAGCCCATGTAATTTAGCAGAAGGCTAAAAATTAAAATCCTCCAGCCTGCTGAGGGAGAAAAAGAATACTCTACAGTGACACTCAGTGCCACCCCCTCACCCAGGCCCAGCTCGGCAGATGCCTGGGCTGTTCATTTTGGAGATGGAACAAAATATTTGTATTTAGATTTATTAAGTCATTATTCTGCCATTTGTTCCAATACGCTTTATTAAAACCGGATCTCATCTCTGTTTTGAAAGTATTACCTGATTTACATAAGCTGGTCCCAGCCCTAATTACGGCTTCTTTCGGTGTCTTTTCATTCCGAGGGAGGTTGGCCCTCCCCCGCCTGTTTTTTTGTCGCCTGCCTTTATGGCCCATATGTCTGCCTTGAGATAGCAAGCATCTTAGCCTATAAATAGACGGTTCGGAGCAGCCCCGTTGCCAGTTATCTGTCCACACATCACTATTACCATAATTGCGACAGTGAATGTGTAATCTCTCTAATCACACGTTCCAGTTGGAAAACTGGATTGGGTTTCATAAATTGTATAATTTGAGGCTTTCCTAAGTTAACCGCCGGGTGGCCGGTGGCTGCGGGTCGTCCAGGTTTTGGCAGTGCCCCTCAGCCTGGCCAGGCCGCTGGGCCAGCAGAGCGACACACACCTGAGGCCGGCTCCTGGGTGCGGATCACGGCAGCATCATCATGCCTCAGAGGCTGCCTGGGAAGTGGGAGAGGTACAACTTTTGGAGGTCTGTTGTCTGCCCTGCTATTTGTAACATCGTCTCTCCTTCCCATTTTCCTACTGTTGACCTTTCAGGAAAAAAGTACCATCAATATTTCCGTTGTTGCAGATGAAGACATCAAGATTTGGCAAAGTGCCTGTTCCCAAAGGTCACACAGCTCGTAGTAACTGATCTCAAATGCAGGTCCGAGGCTCCCCATGTGACATCCTGAGCCACCAATTTCATCTACAGTGTGGCACCAACGAAGGTTTCAGTGAATTCCATTTGTAACTCCAGAATGCTTTTATTATTGTCATTTTAACTAATCCCCAAGACCAAGCAGGAAGATGTTTTCATAGATAACAAAGCAGGGACTCAGAGAAGTCAAGTTCACCTGCCCAGGTCACGCAGCTTGCCAAGTAGACTGGTGCCCAGGTGTTCTCTGAGGTCCTCACCTCTTGTCTCCTGGCCTATTTCTTTGCCACTCTGAGAAGGCGGCCATCATTGGGCTGCTGTCCATAGGCAGAGCCCTGGGGAAGGGCAGGGGAGGAGGCTGACTTTCTGCTACCTTCTCCAGGCTCCGGGAACAACTCCAGGCCTGGTAGGGGGAGGACACTGGTTCTTCCAAGACCCCGGGGAGATTGGGGATAGGGCCACTTTTGTTTTGCACCATAAGCTTCCTCTGGGCAATGCTATTCACACCCAAGGTCCCTGGAGTGGCTGATGACACCTGGATAGATGGGCTGGGGACATCCCCACAGACCTAGCGCCGCCCAGCTCTGCCCAGTAATTGCCCAGCCCTGCCAAGTTTCAGATGTCTCTTAGATGCTTTAAACTGTGTGCTCATCAGATGACAGCCTCATTACCAGCATGGTCCCCCAGGAACCAACTCTCAGGACTTTTCCAGAGGAGGAAATGATACTCGGAAAGGGGAAGGGCCTGCCCAGTGTGTCAGGTGCAGAGATTTGGCTGGGAGGGGGCCACGGAAGGAGGACAATTGCTCCATGATAAGGCATAAAAAGATAATGAAAATCAAAAGTTCTCCCATTAATCTGCTGCGCAACTTTGTGTTCCTTTCCTCACCTGGGCCTGTCAAATACAAGGGTTGGGTTCTACGTTGCTGCAGCCGGCCCCCAAGCATGAGAAATAATCACACGTGCACGCATGTGTGCACATGTGTGTGTACAGGCAGGTGCATGCATGCATGATTCCTCCAGGCACCATGGGCCCGCTAAAGCAGAGGAGGCTTCCTGCTCCTTCCTTTAACCTCAGAGCTGTGATGCTCAGCGAGCGGCCCCAAGCGTTCCCAGCCCCTCCTGGGAGGGTTCCTTCATGTCCTGCTTCCCGCCAGCGCCAACAGTGACAGGCAGAGTGTTCCCGCACCTAGAGGACCTCTCATTCCCTGTTTTTGGGAGCTCAGGAGCACGCTCCTCTCTGGAAGCTCTGTGAAACACCCTGTGGCAGATGGGAGTCAGGAGTGCAAACTGGGAGGCATAGAAGGCGGATCAAAGAGGGGTGGTTTCTCTGGCAACTGGGCCAGAATGGTGCCCTCTTACCATATCTCTGAACAGGACTCAGGCCTGAAATGAGCCCTGAGAGTGCAGGGAGATTCCCCGCTGCTACTTGTGCCAACACAGGTGTCCATAGATTTAGCTGCTCCAGGGTTGTACAATTTCTGGGGCAGGTGACCAGCAGCAGGTGCTCTTGGGCTGAAGGGGAGGCCTCTTCCCGCTGCCCCAGGCCGCAGCCCGGAGGGGACCCTCTGGAGGCTCTCACCAGGGGCCCCTGCAGGTTGGGGTGCTGCCTCCACCCCGGTGCAGCACGGATGATACTGGTGACAGCATAGGCTGCTGCTCCTTCCCCAAGGGAAGGCCTAGCGCAGAGGCTCTAACCCGCCTCGAGCCCTACTATGTGCCAGGCATTTCTGTCCCTCCTTCCAGTTGCACACGTGACTGCGTGAAAAAGGATGGCGTGGGACAGGGTGATTGGACTAGCCTGGGATCAGAACCCATGCTTGTCCTTCCCCAAATCCAGGCCTCTGCTCTCTAACCTGGTGTCCCGTGCCAGGGCTGCGTGCTGGCCGGCTGTGCCCAGCGTGACAATGAGTCAAGGCTGCGCCAGCTTGCTCCAGGGGGGTCCCCAGGGCATGGCCCTAGCTGGGAACACTCTCCTGCCTTGCATTCTGTGGTGGTGGCCGTGTCCAGCTGGGTGATGACTCAGCCACACTCGTTCCTACAGATCTCGGAGGCCTCTTCAGGTGTCAGTTCAGCTCTGTGGTCCCATGGGCTCCCTTCCCGGCACCTGGCCTGCCATGGGGCCCCCTTCCTGGCACCATGCCCTGGGGCTTTGCAACTTTCTGCAGCTCAGACACACAGTCACCCCTAGTTCAGAGCAAGTCTGCAGTGTGTGCAGAGAAGGTGCTGCCCAGCCCATGGGACAGCCAGGGAGCCCAGCGGATCTTGGCAGGACCATCAGGTGGAGGCATAGGGCACCCTGAGGTGGCACTGTGTGGGCAGGACCCAGGACCCTGGCTCACACCAAGGGAGGCGCCGCACTACAGGCATGACCCGGGAACCAGCCGAGCAGCCGGTCCTGTTTCTTCATTTGTAAAACGGACTTGATAAGGCCTCTGGCCCGGCTTGTTCCGCACCACACCATAGCCCTCATCACCAAGGGCCTGGCAGAAGGCATGTGCCGGTGTGCCCCAACGTGGACCCTTCTTTCCTCCCTGTGTGCAAGTCTAAAAGATTGTGCAGTCTTCCACAGGTCTCATTTTGCCCTCGTCACCCTGCAGTGCTGTGAGAAGGGATGTGAGAGGCACTTTGCAAAGGGTGCCCTGCGCTGCCTTTGCAGGTTATTGCCCTCGGCCTCCCTGCCCGTCTCAGGGGAGCAGAGTAAATGTCACCCCTTTACGGCTCCGCCCTCCACTTGATCCAGGGAGGAGCTCAGACGGGGAATAGGAAACGTCTTTGCTGACTTATGGTCACTCGAGTTAGAAAAACCAGAGAAACTAACTTTGTTGAGCATCATATCAGTGCCAGCTGTTGGGGTGGCACTTGAGGACAGTGAGGTGCCCTAGGCATGGCCCCTACCAAAAAGGGCTTGTGGGGTAGATGTGGAAAGGAAACAGAGGCATGCAAATGACCTCCAGCCCAGATGGATGGGAAACAGGCTGTGTAGACAGCTTCACTGTCAATCCTGTCTTGGTGAGAATCCAGCACAGCTCAAGGGGATCTGAAAAAGCTTCATGATGTGTGGACGTTGGGCTTTGCAGGATGAGTAGGAATCTTCAAGGAGAAGGAAGAGAATGGACATGGAGGCCCCAGACACCCACGAGGGTGGCACATGTCCGGGTTGAGGCTGCAGAGCCTCTCCGGAGGATCCAGGGGTCGTGAGAGCCACATGCCATTGTGTGTGGTTGCGCACGTGTGCAGAGGGCCTCATGCGGCATGAAACACACCTGCTGCCTGCTGCACAGCAACCCGCAGCCCAGATCTCGGCCTTCCAGGAACTGGCTGGGTGAGACAAGACTCACCTTTGGCATATTCAGAGCAATCCTCCCCAGCAGGTCTCCAGCTCCAGGTGTGACCTACACTTTGCAGATCGGGAAACTGAGGCAGGAAATGAATATGACTTGCCAGAGGTCCACAGTAAATCAAGGCAAAATGGACCTAGACTCCCAGCTTGTGCCAGGGGTACTCCCAAAGGCACCTACTCCAACCTCCTCCTAAATCCTTGTCCTGCTTCCAGGACACCTGCTCAACCCAGCTGCACATGGGCATTTCCCCTCCACACCCTCCACTGCCAGCCACCAGCTGGATTGGCTTCTTGCTCCAATCTAATCCTTCCTGCCCAAAAACGAAATCAGAAGACAATCCCAGGTGCCATAACTATACACAAAATTAAAATACTTAGGAATGAATTTAACCAAGGAGGTGAAAGGCCTGAACATTAAAAACTGTAAAACACTGAAGAATGAAATTGAAGAAGACACAAATCATTGGAAAGATAGCCCATGGGCCTGTTTTGGAGGGATTAATGTAGAGTCAGTATAAACCCTATCAAAATGCCAATGACATTTTCAACAGGAACAGAAAAACAATTCTGAAATTCATATTGAACTCTAAGAGACCCCAATTAGCCAAAACGATCTTGAGAACCAAGAATAAAGCTGTTAGAGACATCATACTATTGGGCTTTGGAGTACGCTACAAAGCTGTAGTACTCAGAGCAGCCTGGTGCTGACATGAAAACGATATTCAGACTAAGGGAACAGAAGACAGAGCCCAGAAAGAACAAATATGCTTACAATCAGTTGATTTCGACATAGACACCAGGAACAGTCAGTGGGGGAAAGGACGGTTTATTCAATAAATGCTGACTATTCCCATAAACAAGAATGAAATTAGACCCTATTACATGCCATATAGAAAAACCAATTGAAAATTGTTTACAGATTTAAGAGCAGAAGCTGTAAAATCACTCAGGGGAAAAAAGAAAGAGGCCTGGAAAAATTTCCATAATAGGAACCTAGGCAAAGATTTTTAGAATATCAAACCAAAAGCGCCGCAGCAAAGGCAAAAATACAAAGTGGTATTACATCAAACTAAGGATATGATCAGTAGAGTGAAGGGACAATGTACAGACTGGAAGAAAATGTTTGCAAACCAGAAGGGATTAGTACACACAATACATAAGGAACTCAAACAACTCAATAGTGTGACAACAAATAACCATATTAAAAACCAACAGAGAACTGAGACCAACATTGCTTACAAGGAGACACACAAATGTTCAACAAGTATGTGAAAAAAGGTTCAACCTCACTAGTGGTCAAATGGAAACCACTCTGAGCAGTCTAACTTGCTGGCACTCAGGAGGCTGAGACCAGAGGATCGCTGCGAGTTCAAAGCCAGCCTGGGCTCCATAGTGAGTTCAAGGCCAGTCTGGACTATATACCAAGACTGTCTCAAAACAAACAAACAAAAACAAAACAAAACAAAAGGTAACAAGTGTTTGTAAGAATGTAAAAAAAAAACGATTCTTTGCACACTGCTGGTGGCAATGTAAATTAGGCAGCCATTGTGGAAGACAGTGTAGAGATTCTTCAGAAAAACTAAAAACAGAACTATCTTATGATCCAGCAATCCTACTTCCGGGTATCCGTGCAAAAGAAATGAAATCAGTATATCAGAATGACATCTGTACTCCCATGTTGATCGAAGCTTTATTCAGAATTACCAAGATATAGAATTAAACTTAATAGACAAATAGAGAAAATATGGTGTATACATACACATAGTGGAATACTATGCAGCCTCAAAAAGGACATTCTGTCATTGTGACAACATGCATGAGCCCGGAGGACATTATACCAAGGGACATAACCAGGCACAGAAACAAACACTGTGTGTCCTCAGTCTTATGTGGAAGCATAAAAAGGATTGGATTCAAAAAACAGTAGAATGTAGGTTACTAGGGGACGGGGTGGGGGTGGGGGTATGGGCAAGAGAGAGGGCAAGGAAAAGAGAGGAGGAAGGGAGAAAAGAGAAGCGGAGAGGAGGAGAGGAGGGAAGGGGGGGGAAGGAGGGGAACAGAAGGAAAGGAAAGGGAATCCAGCCCTTACTCCTTGTTGCCAGGAGTTCAGGCCCTCCACTGAAACATTTCTAAGGCACACGCGAAAGTTGCTTTTCGGCGTAAGATTGTGCAGGGGTGCTCCGAAGCCTTGAGGAGTAACTTCCGGTTCTTGACGTGGCCTGCCAAGCACCTGCCCCCAGTGCGCCCTCCTGCGCGTGCCCTCTCCTGTGCTAGGCCCCGCTGGGCGAACACCCCACACCCCTCTGCTCGGTGCATCTTTGTACCGGGGAAGTGGGAGCACTTGGGCTGCTTCATCCCCTTTAGCCTCAAGACATGGTGGCCCGTTCGCTTCTTAAATCCATTCCTCTCAACATATCTGTTCCCCAAAGACAATGCACCTTCTGCTTCCCAAAACCCCACACAGGAGACGCTCACTGTCGCCATCTTCTGTGGTGCTTTCCTTACAGACGCGGACACAAACTTTTAGGTATAGTGCTTCTTGAGGGACTGAAATTAAGAGTCAGGACGAGCAGCTCTGAGCAGCTGTGCCACTGGCCACCTTGCTGGGGGAACAGGGCCAGTATCCAAAGGCCCAACAGTTTGGGACGGGGAGAGAAAAGAAGAGGCGCCAAGCCGTGCTGTCCAGGGGCCAGGCAGAGCCTGGGACGTCCCCTCCTCCGCGCAGGGACTATGATGGCAGAGGTCACAGTCCCAGCCCCAGAGAACTGCGTTCCCTTGGCTGTTGTAATTGGATTTTCAGCTTTCTAGACCAGCCCTTCCTGTATTATGTCTGCAGTTTGTAGGACCTGATAAGAGACTGACTTCAAAGTTCAAAAAGGATCAAACTTTGTAAATAGCTTCACAGAGAAGCCCAGTTTATCTGGGAGGCAAATGATGGTAGCAGATGATAGAGCCTTCAGCCAGAGATGAGGCAGGAATCCCAGCAGCGCATCTGGGGGCTGTGGGCGAGTTACTTAACTTTTTTGTCCTGGTTTCCTTCTCTGTGTAAGGGGGATTAACACTGCACTGGCCTCCTTGGGCAGGGACAAATGACACAGTTCGTTAAAGACTGTGCGTGTAGTATGTGCTCAGCTAACGTGACCTCTGGTGGTTGTTGTAACGGAAAGCAACAGTGTGGACAGAACAGACAGTTAATCGGGATAGACTGGAGGGAATTCTGGCAGAATAAATGGAACTTTTAACCACATCTGCAGGTGTGGTTCAGTGAAGGACCTTGGGATGGACAGGTTCTCCTGGATTGTCAGGTGGGCCCTCCATGGCACAGGTAGGGGACAGGCAGAGGGAGATCTGACACTCTGACCCAGAGCCAACACAGAGAGGTTTGGCGATGCTGTCTTGAAGACGGAACTGCGACAAGGCGCCTTTCTGTTGTCTCAAGCCACCAAGTTTGTGGTCCTCTGTTACAGGAGACGGGAGACACAGCAGGTTCCTAGATTCCGGCAGGACTGGGAGGCTTAGACCTAGCAGAGCCCTGGTGGCCACTGTGAGCCCGTGTCACAGCCTGCTCCCTATAGGAGCACACGTCGGGGAGAAGGAGTTTGGGGTGCTGGAGTTGCAGGGAGGATGCACCCAGTGAAAGGAAGGGGAGGAAGGGGGTTGGGTGGAGGGGATTTCTGTGTCCAAGACCAGCCGATGTCGCCAGGACCTCGAACCCTGCTGCTGTTTGAATCTGGCTTGTCCCCTCCATACCTCAGGTTGAAATTTGGTGGGGCTGTGGTGGTGCGGGGAGGTGGCCCTGGAGGAGGAGATGAGGGGCCGAGAGGATGAATGTCTTCACGCCACGTTGGGTCAGTTTGCCTGAGAACAGTTGTCGCAGACATCTGCCCCTGTTTGGCCTCTCGGCACACACTGCTGGCTTTGGTTTTGCCACATTTCCTGATGAGGGAGCAGGAGGCCTCTGCAGATGCACCCAGGGCTGGGAAAGCGTCTAGTGGAAATCTGTGAATTTTGTGAATCTATAGAAAGCTCGGGCTCAATTTACAGGTGAAAGGCAAAGCGGAAAGGCCCATTTTACAGCACAAAGGCCTGGGCTCAGTCTATTGTATCTTGAAGAGTCAGGAATTTAGAATTGAGTACCCAGGAAGGGGGAAAAATTGTAACCTTGTGTAAATTTGAGGGTGTCCTGAAACTCCAAATCTCTTAAAAGTGCAATTTTTAAATCCCAATTTCCCTCAGCTTCTTTCTACCTTTGTTTCTTCTACCTCAGGGGGGTCTGAGCAGCCTGTGGCCCTCGTGTCACCACACAAACAAGGGACACATCTTTCATCAAGGTCTCCTCTGTTCCCCGATGGCTCGTGCCCAGCCAGCCCCGCCCTCCGCGGTGGGACCTTGTCAGAAATGCAGGATTTACCTTCGCCCTGCAGGTCCTCTGGAGACCAGAGGCCAAGGCAAGCTGTGATTCGTTTTGCTGTGGCCCTAGAACCAAGGAAGACTTGCATCTTTTACAAAGAATAAAGTGTGCGGCACAAACTACCACATCCAGCAAAGCCTGAAATATTTTCGGTGTGGCCCTTTGCAGTGAAAGTTTGCCTGCCCCAGCTCTAGAAATGTAGATGTGTTACCTCTCTCTCTCTCTGTTCCTATCTCTCTCCTCCATTCCAGATACAAAGCATCTCCATGCTGCGCCCTCGGGGCTGTGGGGGGCGGTGGGGGGCGCCCTGGGCCCCAGGCCTTTCTGCCTGCCACCCGCCTCTCCCTCTTCTCCCCGGGCTTCCTCTCGCCCCAGATTTCCCAGCTCCACAAGGCCTTTCATCTTCGCAGCTCTTTTCCCCCTAACATCCTGACTCTCTTGTGAAATGCAAATTAATTAGCGTCTAATTACTCACTCTGGCCATATCTACAGCCTGCTCCCTTCAGGCTCCTGTCGAACGTCGCTGTCATCAGCTAAGAACGCAGCCCTCATGGGGAGCAGGATGGTTCTGGGGAGGCGGCAGCCCCTCCCTGTGTCCCCGGGCTTTATTGGGAACATCTCAGTGGCGGTTCCAGAAACTCCCGCCCTGGCCGGTGGCGCCGGTCGCCCCGCCCACCACGCAGGGCTTCTGGGAAGCAGCTGTGCCCAGAGCCGCTGCTGGCAGAGGCTCGAACCCAGGCCCTGCGTCCCTGCCAGAGTGACGGCAGGGAAGTGAGGACTGTGCCCGGGATGGGGCAGGCTTTGAACTCGGATGCACCCAGTTACAGGGAGGCAGAGGAGAGTGTGCAGGCGGAAGAGGGCACGGGGCTCT
>PVJO010009612.1:0-68596 GCA_004026905.1 Hystrix cristata | reverse complement strand
TTTTTTTAAACAACCGGACTGTGCGAATGCCCTTTTCTGGAGCTTTCCAGCCCTTCCTAGTGAAATAATAATTTAAGAAAATTGCTTCTTAAGAAGAAGAGGGGCCAGAAATCAAAGGCATTCTAGATTTTGAAAGACAGCTACGTCTTTGCTTCTCTGGTAGCTCCCTGTTATTAATTATTGGGGGTTTGATGGGGGTCTGGCCTCCGTTTTGGTTGATTTCTTTTCGACGCTGCGTTTCTACTGACTATGTTGATGATTTGCTGCTTATATAAGGGAAAGGATGTCTCGAGGTGGATTGATGCTTGAGGTTTCGAGATCGGCTACTGAGATTGGGTGGCGGTTGGTGTGTTTGTCGATGTGCATGGTAGGAAGGTCTTTTCTTTTGGGTGGTGGGGGACAAGGGAATGGTCAGAGAATGGTAGACGAGATGCTCCGGCGAATGGGGACGTGAGGGGACGCAGAGGTGAGGTTGGAAGTCTCCGGTTTGCAGAATTTCTGTCTCGCATTCCCCCTTTCTCTTGCTCCTTGGAAAAAAATCCATTATCTCTAAAAACACATTATTCTTCAATTGGCCTTTTAGAGGGGGAAAAAGAGAGGGAGGGGAGGGGTTAATTTGGTGAGGGGGCTTGGTTGTAATTAGCCCGCTGCTGCAAAACTGAGATACAGAAATCCGTCGGCACCAGCTTTGGGGCACGGGGAGGCAGCGGAGGGATGGGGGACCGGTTGTCAGTCCTGGAGGCACAGTGCAGCGGTGGGGTTGGTGTTTGGGCATTGTGTGTGTTTGTGCATCTGTGTGCGTGCAGTTTTTTCCACCCCACCACCAATCTCTCCTTCCATTGTCCCCCAGTTCTGCCATGATCTTGCCTTCTAGTCTCATGCACTGTCCCCTGTCCCCTACACACCCCCTCCCTCTTTCCTCCAGCCCTTTTCGTCTCCATGAGAAAATTCTGATTCTGATGTCTCTGCGGCTCTTTTTTCCCCCAACACAACAGTGGTGCGATGGCCTTTCCTACATGCCACACGGATGCAGCCTTCTGATAGGAGGGCTAAGTCGGCACATCCACATACGCACTGGCACACACTCTTGCACATCCATTCTCCCCCCGACACGGGCGACCAGAGGTTTCATTTCATGTCCCTTTCTGCCTTTCCCCACCTCTCCCTCCGTCCACCATGGCTCCTCTCCCTCATCTTCACAGGGAATGCAGTAATGCCGTAGCCTCATCTTCTCCCGCAACCGCTCTCCTCTTTCCTCTCGCCATTATTCTTTCCCGAAAGCTGTGGTGTGTCGCAGTTCATAGGATTAGCATGTTGGAGAGTCTTTGGGGGAGGGCACCTCATGAGGAGGAGATTGGAATGGGGGTAGATGACATTAATGATTTTTTTCCTTTGGGCCAAATAAGCACCCGATGATAATGATCCAATTTAACCATCCATGAAATCTATGTTTGCGGCATGTCGGAGGAAGGTTACAGGAGAAGGCAGAGTCTGGACTGGGTTACCTCTGGGGAGGTCTGATGCCTGGAGAGGAGACACAGCCCCTCCCCCATGCACATGGCACGCACTCTCGCACACGCCAACCCACAGAGCCTGATCAGTGGGCTGTGTCCAACCAGAGGGCACTGCAGAACCCTAAGTCTTGTCGTGGTTCGCTGGGAGGATGGAGCGATGTCTTTGTCCTACCTGGCTCTCCGCTCTGTAGATAATACTAAGTCTTGAAATTCTTGGTGGCCTTTGTGTTGCCCTTTGGGCAGGGGGTGGAAGGGTGCGTCTCCATTTGGGGGATGTGGGATTGCAGCCAGGCAGGAGGCCGCCTGCCTTTTTGTGCTCTGTGGCTGTGTGTGTCGGGTGTGTACATGTGAGCGGATCTGTACGGGTGAGAGGTATGGTAGTGACGGGGAAGGAAGACAGAAAGCAGGGGCGTCGTGTCGGGGGCAGCAGGGAGTAAAGTCTTCCAGGTAGTTGAGAAGGGTGCAGAGGGGGAAGCTGCTGCTGTCTCCAGCAGGAAGCCTCAAACGAGAGCCCCACGTCCACCAGGCAGCCCGTGGGCGGCTGAGCTCATGGATGACGGGTGGGCGGGTGCGGGCTGAAGGGGAGAAGGGACAAGGTGGGCGAAATTGAGGGTTTTCCCTGCCGCCTTGCCCGAGCCCAGGCTGAGCTCTGGAGGGTGGCCCTGTGCTCCCACTGGCAGCAGCCACCTCTTGGGCGTGTGGCCTTGCTGGAGGCTGCAGGCAGAAGGAGCTGAGCTTGCCCTCGGCACCAGAGCAGCCCAAACCCCTGTGCTCTCCTGGGCTCTGGCTGCCTTAACCACCCGACGCCATCTTCCCTTCTCCTCCGGCTAGAGGTGTGTCCTTTATTAGCAATTATACGTGAGATTGGAAAACATTTTGCCTAAAAGAAAAAAAAAATCCTCAGAGCAAAATGCTGATTGTCCCATCTTTCTGGCGTTGCTCTCCCTTCCTGGGGCTGACCTTGATGGGTTAGGGAGAAAGGGCTACGTCATTGCCACAGAAAGGGGCAAAACGGGGAGGCGGATGCCTCAGGGGCAAATTATTGTGCCAAACCCAGAGAAGAGTTTGCTTTTGGGATCCCCTAGCCATGTTCTCTTTATGTGACCCTTACAAAAGGGGAAGCATCCCTTCCACAGCTTGCTGCCTACAAATGCACCAGCCCGGTGCGCCCCTGCTGTGGTTAGACCTGTGTCCCCCAAGAATGTACCTGCTGGAGACGGAGCCTCACACGGCAGCTCTGACCCTTACGGTCCAGCCCAGGCTGCTCTGCACACAGACTAGACACAGCTGTGCGTCTGGGCGGCCACAGGTGCTGTGCTGTGCCTTGGGTAGGGGCTCTGCCTGGGGCCTGTCCTGGACTCTTCCTGCAGGTCCCCAAATGACATCTCAGCCGGGTCTCTCCTGACCTGCTTTCTAAAACAGTCTCCTCACCTCAACCTTCTGGATGCTTTCCTGCCTGTCACTCTGTCTTTAATTTTAATTAATCACTACTACATATATTATTATACATTGATCGATCTTGTCTATTTCCCCTTCTTGAGTGTTCAGCTCTCTGAGGTCAGAGATTTTGTTTTTATTTATTACAGTGTTCCCAGTGCCTAGGACTTTCCTTGGCACATAGGAGGAGCTCAACAAATGTTTGCGTGTTGGAGAAAAGAACCATATGGGTTTGGTGTTGGAGTATTCTTTATCTGTAACACACTGGAGCTTGTCTTCTGGGAATGCCCCGCTTTGCTTCTGGGTGTCTTAGGTCTGTCTGCAAGTCCAGGTATGCTTAAGGAATTGGAAAGTGCTACATTTCCTGAGTTTAGTAGAAAGATCTTCTCTATCCCTGGCTCGGAGTGCTATGCATCCTGCACAGTCCTTTAGTATTAGATCATCATGATCATCATGCTCATCATTGTCAAAGTGGAAGAAATGGTAGTGATAAGGGTACTTACCATATACCAAGCTTATTCCCAAAGCCTTATTATTATTATTATTTTTTACATGCAGGATCTTATTCAATTTTCTGAACAACTCAGTGTTGTACACAACTCTTACTTACTTTGTTTACAGAGGAAGAGACTGAGGCTTAGACAAAATGACAGACTAAGGATTTGAAATCAGATCTGATTTATTCCAGAGCCTGTACCCACAGCCCTTATATTAAACTGTTGGAGGTAAAAGAGAGGTGGATCATCACCTCATTCAGTGCCCTTGAGTGCAGAGAGGAAGAATGGCTTGTCCAAAGTTGTGCGTGATGATACAGAAAATCCAGGCTTCCTGGCTGCCCTCATGGTGGCTGTCCGAGGTCCCTGTTGGTTTTCATCTTCCTTGGTCAGAGGGCAGTGAAGTCTTGTTGGATGGGGGTGGTAGGTGCGGCTCCTGGGAAGACAGATGTAACTCCCACAGAGCTGGAGGGATTCTGGAGGAAGATGTTTCATGGTTTTATGGTTAAAAGAGTCCTGGTGGGCTATATTCTAGGGTCATAGAGTCACTAAGGCATGGTCAAGGTCACCCTCTGAAGGTGTTGGAGGCCAAGACCCCAGAGTGTTGAAGGTGCCACGATGCCCATCCCATGTTGCACTGTGGGGGTACTGTCAGGTGCAGCAGGCCTCTGCCTGGAGATCCAAGCTGGTGTCTGGATCCCTATGGTATGTGCCCTCCAGCCTGGCTCAGCCTTGTTTCTCAGTGGGGAGATGTGGGTCCAGGGGCGAGGTGTGGGCCCAGACACTGGCCCTGGTGCCTTTCCAGAGGCTGGCTAGAGGGAACCATGCTATGAAATGTGGGCGAGGGCCTCCCCCAGTCTATCTGTCCCACTCTAGGGCTGGCCTTGACCTTGAAGGGGGAAGGGTTGGGCAGGTCATCCAAGTGTCAGTATGTCTTGGGGGAAGGGGAGTTAGAACAAAGTGGGGTCTTAGAACCAGGCAGACCTCACCTTTTGCCAGGACCTTGAATCAGGACTTGGCACCATTTCTATGTGACCTTGGGATGGTGTCACCAGATGCCCTGGTTTGTAGACAGTTCCCATTTAGGCCCAACTTCTGGTGTACTTGTTAATTCTCAAATGGTGTCCTGCTTTGGATGATGAAATGTATAGTCATCCTTTTTTGAGACGACAACACCCATATTCTCTTAATGGGGCAGTGAGAGGAAGGAGGCATAGTAGAGAGAGAAATCCAGTTTCAAGGCAAGAAGGCAGCTGGGAGTAGAACCTTCCCCTAGGGATCTTTCTGCTTGCCCCTACTTAAGAAAGGTTAAGATCTGGATCATCTAACTATTCCTACTACCAACATGACTCCTACTACTATCTTAACTACTCTTACCATAGCTAATGCTACTAGCTAGTATTTGAGTCCTAACTAGGTTCCAGATTCTATGCTCAGCACTTGACCTGCATTATCTCAATCCTCCAGTGACCTTATGGAGGAAGCACTGTTATTCATCTGTTTTAGCAAAAAAACAACTGAGGCCAGAGAAGGTTAAGTAACATGTCCAGGCAGGAAGTGGAAGGCCTGGCTTTGAAACCTCTCGTCTTACCACTGTGAACACCCCCTCTGTGGGCCTGTCCTGTGCTCCCCAGGTCTGGGAGTTGGTCCTGAGAGCCGGCCCACTCACCGGGTGGTCAGGCTCACCACTCTGAGATTCCCTGAAGATGTTCCTGCTGGTCCGAGCAGCTCAGTGTGCTGGCTCAGGAGTGGCCCAACTGGTTGTCTTTGATGGCCCTTTAGAAATCTCTCCTCTGATGTTTCAGTCACCTTCTTCCTTATTTCACCTACCTGTCTGAGGAGGAGGTGGAGTAGTTTGGGATGCTGCTGGTTGAGCAGAAAGTGCAGAACCTGAAACCTATCTAGGGCTACTTTGCTCTGTGTTCCTGGGCCTTGGTGGGCCTCACTGTCCATTACCCTTGCAGCCGGGCTTGCAAGGGACAGTTATCTAGCACCTACTGATGGTAGAGCATTGTGCTCTATTATTTTGTTTAGATGGGCAGTGTGCTCATTTGCTGAGGAAGCTGGTGGTTACAGGGGTTAAATAGCATGTACAGGATCACTGGTGAGACATGGCAGACCTTGGATCTGAACCCAGAGATCTTGCCATGAACAGGGGAGAGGAGGGGGCAAAGGATGAAGCATTTATCTTGGGAGCTACAGGAGGAAATACCCTGAGGAAGGTTTTAGATCAGCTCCCAAGGTCAGCCACCCCTGGGCTGCCTCCCCTCCCGCATCCAGGGCAAGACAGCTGCTGACCTTGGATTTGATTCTGGACTGGAGGGAAGAAGGAAATAGGGCCATGTGTAGCCAGGCTGGTGGAGTGTCCAAGAGTTACCTATTTTCCCATGAAGCAGTAAGATGTGCATGGGCAACAGATTTATCCTCCATCCACTTGCATCATAGTGTAAAGAAGGGGTGGACTCACTGCCTGGAGACAGGAAGAGGGGAGCTGAAAGGGAAGAAGTGGGGTCACCTATGCTAGTGGGCTCCAGGGAGACAGAGGGAACTTTTTCTTGGTTGAGAGGCAGGGGACAGGCGGAGGGTATTCTTCTGACTGAGGGGCTGGTCTTTAGCCCCCAAGCTGAGCTGCATTAGCTTCATTGCAGGCCCACTGAAGACTGTGTTTATTTTTCCAATAATGTGTTAATTAAACATCGATTTCCGGGTGGAGGAAAGGGAATTGGATTGCCAGAGCTAAATGGAGTGAGGCATATGGGAAGCAGTGAGAGGGGCCCCTCGCTGGAGTCAGCATTCTTTGGGACCACCCTAGGAAGGTGGAGGGGAGCTGGGACTGCCTCTTCCCCTGGCTCCTGGTTCGTGACCTGTCAACTCCCCAGAGCCTTCTGAGGCATCTTTTCTCCCCTCAGGCATCAGGGTGGACCTCAGCGTAAGGGGAGGAGCAATCGCTCATCACCCTCCTGAGCACCTCTGCTTTATGCAGTGTCCTTGCGCCAGGCCTGCTGCTCAGCGCTCTCAGTGTTTCCTTAAGGAAATTTTATAATCCCACCTTGGAGATGAGAAAATGGACTCTCAGAAAAGTAGCAAGTTCAAGGTCAAAGAGTTGCCAAAACTTGGTAAGAAAAGGCAAAGCTTGGTGTGATTCAGAGGGTGTTGGGAGAGTTGAAAGTGTTTGAGGTTGGTGGAATAGCCACCAAATATTGAGGAAAAAAAACCAAAAAGAATGAAGCATCAAAAAGGACCCTTCGCTGTTTTCTCATTGGCTAAGATGGATTGAGCGCCAGCAACAGAGTTAAGTGCTGTGTACATAAAATCATGAGGATAGAGTGAATAAATATTAGGTAAGGTTATTCCCATTCTCCAGATGAGGGAATTGGGGCTTAGGGAGGTTCATTAACTTTCTGAGGTTGCAGAGTTGGTAAATGTGGTGGAGCCAGGAGTAAAATTCTGATAAAGATGATCTTAGGACTTCTTTACAGCTGTATGTTATTTCCTACATGCTGAGTACATGGATCCTGGCTCAGTAAGTTGTCTACGACCTCTAGGAAATAAAGACTTGGGGATCTTAAAATGGACACTTTGGCCAGATCCTGGGCCCTAGAAATCTCAGGCTCTCACAGTGTGCACCCCTCTCATGAGCCAACGGCTACTCCGGGGTGTTCTCAGTGGTTGGAGCTGAGTGGTGAGTGTAGGGGAAGGCTGTAGTCCTTAAACTTTGCTGTACATTGTGGTCACCGTACTTAAATCCCAAACTCAAACTGCAGCTCATACCAACTTAATTAGAGTTTTTAGGGGTGATACCAAAGCATCAGTGTAGTTAAAGCTTTCCAGGTTTGCGAATAGTGATTTAGAAGGTGGTAGTAGGCTGGACCAGCTTCTTGTTTCTCTGAGGTGAGAAGCGTACAGGTAACTGGTTACATCTACCCCGTGTGCGGAGGGACAATGCTTAGAGCTACTCGTGTTCTTCTCAGGAGAATACCCACCAAGAGCTTTGGTATGTCTAGAGAACGTTGACAAATGCATTTCTTCAGTCTCCACCTGCAAGTCTGTCTTAAGAGTTCTGGGGAGAAGTCCGGGAATCTGCGGGTGCTTTCTGTGGCTGCCGAGGTGGCGATATCTAGGGCCAGCCGGAGCTCCCTGGCTTCCAGCCGACCGTGCAGGCCTCTCTCTGTGGTGGCGTGGAAGAAGTGAGCGTGCGGACTGCTGTGGCCACCTGTTGCTTAGCATGCTTGGGTTGCTTTGGTTGACCGGCGGCCCATTGCTGCGACGGAGGCCTGTGTGCCTCCGCCCACTGCAGGGCCTTGTGTAGTGGCAGCCCGGAGAGAACTGAGGGTGAGCTCATCCTGGAAATTCTTTTTTTTTTTTTTTAAATCAGAGTAAATCTCAGCACAACTTGAGTGTTGAGAAGCCTGTCAGCTGTAACCATCCTGGGGTTTCCCCCGGGGATCTGCAAAACAGCTTCTCCAGGGCTCATTTTAAGCTTTTCTTCCACAACTGTCAAAAATAGAGAATAGCTGGAGCCTCTTGGAGCTGGAAGGGGCCTTGGCAATCATCTGTGCCAACACTAATATTCTATTCATTTTTTCATTCATTTATTCACTCAGCAGATATTTATTAAACACCTACTATATCCAGGCACTGTACCAGGTTCTGGGAGTATAGCCACAATCGTGAGAGACATTTGATTTATCCCTCACAGAATTTAAGCTTGAGTGGGAAGACAAATAGACAATACACATCCATAATTACACATTCTGATGAGGGTTCTATAGGAAAGCACAGGACAGCTCTGAGGATTATGGCGACTTAAAGGAGAATGATGGGGTTCGAAAAGAACGGCCGCTCAGATGGTCCAGTGCTTCCCAAAGGCAGACCGTCTTTAGGGCTTCCCACATAGCACCCCATTGAAATCTGTCATTATTGGTGCCTTGTTACACAACAGGAAGCTGAGGCACGGAGGAGTGCCCAGGGTGGAACTAAAACCGAGGCCATACTCTCCTAGCTTTTCGAACATCCCACCTTGGCAGCGAAAGGAGGGGTGAGGGTGAGAAAAGCCAGAGGTGCTGGGGTGTGGGGGAGAGAGGTTAGTCAAAGGACGCACAATTGCAGTCAGGGAAGAGGAATCATTTCAAGAGATCCACTGTGCAGTGGGGAGACTACAGCTGCTGACGCACATTGTGTTATTGGAACATGCTGAGGGTGGGTTTTTTGGGGTTCCTACCACAGAATGACAACATATGGGGCAAATTCTTATGTTAATTAGCTTGATTTAAGCATTTCAGACTGTGGATATACTTGCAAACACTGTGTCGTATATGATGCCTATATACAACTTTGTCAATTACAAATAATAAATTTAGGAAAGCAAAACAAACGCAGAGAAGTTAAGATGGTAGTGGTAAACCTGACCTCGTAGGGAGCTCTTAGAGGCCAGCGTGGCCTTTGCCGAAAGTCCCCCCAAATCCTCTCAGTGACCGGGGAAGGAGGAGTTCAGCGGGGGAGGGAAGCGAGGATGTGGAAAGTTCTGTGCTTTTCTGAGGGGAAGCAGCCAGGTGTGACCCTCTGGTGCTGGGTCTCTGATCTTTGTGCTTTCAGATGTCCTCGTTCTTCAGATGTGGCCTTCTCAGTCCTGTCCTGCCTGGGTCTCACCTGCCGCCTGGTGCTAATGGTGCAAGGGCGAGAGGCAGGTGGAATTCTACTAAGGTACCTGTCTGCGGGTTCTGGGTCCTGGGGAACCCAGAAGAAGAGTGAAACAAAGATATTTTAGGGTCTGCTGCCCTTCTGTGCCCTGAGGAATCTTTCTTTTCCTTCCCTGTAGGAAGAACTGTGAGAGCAGCCTTCCTCCAGGTTTGTTGGCCCCGGAGCCCATTGCCAATGACCATCTCAGGTGGTGGCCCTCTGCCTGTCTTTTGTCCTGCCGCCTTTCATTGCCACCTGTTGCTAATTCCCGAAACTCTTGTCCCCTGTAGTTCTGCCCTCGTTCTCTATGTGGTGCACAGCTGAACACACTTCCCACCTATTCCCCTGGGGCCTCCTGGCCCAGCTTACACTGACCTGCACTCAGCAGCGGAGAACAGGGGTGGGAAGAAGAACAGGGCTGCAGGTTATGGCCTTTGTCTAGAACCACACAGAAGAGGGAGGAAGATATGGAAAGAGAAAGGAAATGTGTTAACGGGGGATTTGTGCAGTATCAAATGCCTGAAAAGTTTGCCAGGATGTGGGAGTTAGTTCATTTTCTTAAAATCATCTCCCTCATGCATCGTCTCCTTCATGCACCATCTCCTGGGGAGCCAGTCCACCACGGGGACTGGCGGCCCAAGGGATGGAGGTTCTGCCCTGTCCTGCCTGGAGTCTTGTTCGGGGTTCAGGAACATGTTGGCAAGGGTGGATGCCCGGAAGTGGACAGGCTGGCTTTCTGTCTGGTGTTCCCCAGGTCTTGGGGTAGTAGGGGCTGCCTGTCTATTGGGCTCTGAATCTGATGAGCTGCACACTTCGAAGTAATGGCTCGACTCTGCACGATCCTAAAACATGATGGGAGACAGGGTGGGCAGCTGTCTCCAAGGAGGGGTGGGATGAGTGGGAGGAAGAACATTGTTTCATGTGTGGGTTGTAAAGTTTGTTTGACAGTCATTTCTTTATTTTTTTTTGTTTGTTTGTGTGGTTATTATTATTTTATAACAGTGAACTCCTTATAGAATGACCTAATGATTTTCTTACTTCAAAATTCTGTATGTGTGTTATAGGATATTTAGAAAATACCAAAAAAAAAAAAATTCCCCAAGTTAAAAGTCATCTGTAAATCATTTCTCCAGACAGCCTGCTCAACAAGTGGTGTTGGGAAAACCGTGCGGATGACTGGAATTAGACCCTTATCTCTCACCATATACTAAATTAAAATAAAAATAGATCAAAGTTCTAAACATTAAAACAGAAACATTAAACCTACTGGAAGATAAAATAGGTAAAACACTTCAAAACATAGGTGTAGGAAAAGATTTTCTAAGCAGAACCTCAATTGCACAAGAAATAACAGCAAGAATCAACAAATGGGATTATATGAGACTAAAAAGCTTCTGTACAGCAAAATAACTAATTAATAAAAGTGAAGAGACAACCTACAGAATGGGAAAAAAATTTTTGCCAGTTACTCTCAGACAGAGGATTAATATCTAGAATATACAAAGAACACACACACACACAAAATTAAGCTACCTAAAATTAAAGATCTTGTCAAGAAATGGGTGAGAAAAATGAACAGATACTTCACAGAGGAGGAAATACAAAAGATCAACACATATGTGGAAAAAAAATGCTCAACATTTCTGGCCATTAGAGAAATGCAAATTAAAACAACACTAAGATTCCATCTTACGCCAGAAAGAATGACAATCATTAAGAAATCAAGCAATAACAAATGCTGACAAGGGTGTGATGAAAAAGGAACCCTCCTTCATTGTTGATGGGAATGTAAATTAATACAACTATTAAGGAAATCAGTGTGGAGATATCTCAAAGAACTGAAATTAGAAATTCCATATGAACCAGTGATCTCCCTGCTAGGTGTCTTCCCTGAGGAGCTTAAGACATCATACTACAGCAATATATGTATACCCGTGTTTATGGCAGCACAACTTGTAATAGCTAAATCCTGGAAACAGCCTGTATACCCACCAACAGATGACAGACAAAGAAAACATGGTATCTGTATATAATGGAATACTACTCTGCTGTGAAGCATGACAGATTTGAGATATTTATAGGAAAATATGAAGTTGAATGAAATAAACCAGATACACAAGCTTAAATACCATATGGTATCTCTCATTTGAATGAGGCAACAAAGTACAAAGAGAATAATAAAGTATGGATAGAAGGGGACAAGGAACATACTACCTTCCAGCTTGCAAAAGGAAAGTGGTCCAAGGGAAAAAGCATGAGGGGTGAGGAGGAGGGGAAGGGAAAGTAAGTAGAATAAAGATATGCTGTGTACAGGAACCTAATAACCTCAATTCCTATAAACATCATATGCCATAACTTGAGCTAAGATGAATAATATCAACAAGAATGAAAAATGCGATAGGGGATTTGGAGGAGGAGGGAAGGATGAGGAGGGAAGGGGAAAAGAATTAAAAAAAAAAAAAGAAGCAAGCTGTGGTATATACACGTAACCACCCCTCAAGATGATTGTAAACTCTGTGAACTGCAAACATGTACTAAAAATTTTAAAAAAGAGATGAGGCAGGAAAGGGTTTGAAGACCCTGAAATGGGAGGTGTTTCTATCAGATGGTCCCGATCACAGGAATCCTAACTCAGTCTGTCTTTACCACAGAGAGATGACTGGAAGGTGGGTCCACATAACTACAATTTCAGAGGCGGGACCTCAGTTTTGGTTCAATCTAGGGGTGTCCACTATTCCCAGGCTGGCTCTCTTCATCACAGTAAAATGACTCTGCCATTGTAGGACTTAGGCCAGCACCTCTTGTCAGCAAGATCTCCAGAGAATGTCTTTCCCCCAGCCACTGAGCAAAAGTCTTGAGCTTTATTTTGAATGGACCAACTTAGGTCCATTTCTCGTCCCTCTCTCACCCAATCCTGTCCGGATGCCGCTGGAACTGGGGGTGGAGCAAACCCATCCCCACTTCCTGGCTGCTGCTCCACGGGTGGGTCCTGGAGGGGACACTGGCAGGAGATGAAGAGAGCATGCGGGGCAATTAGATTTTAGTCTTTCTGTCCCTGTTAGAGCTGGAGGGTGGTGTTCACTTCGTCGTAGGAGCAGAACTCTGGAGGTGAATTAGTTGCTGGATTTGGCAGAGTCAGGGGCAGGGAGGACGCTGCCTGCCTGACAGGAGCTGTGTTCTTCAGTAGAAACCACCAAACTGGGCCGTTGAGCTGAGCCCAGAATATGGTCCACGTGGGTGTGTCTGACTCACGCTGGCACATGGGCAGGAAGGAGGAAGGCAGAGCAGGAGGGGAACTACAGTGGCTCGAGCCAGGCTGGTCTGTTGACATTGTTCTCCTCTGGTTTTTGTCACTGTTCAAAGGGGCTCAGAATCTTTTTGGGAAGCCTGAGGGTCAATGTTTCCCTCCGAAGACCTGTGAGAGTGCTTCCCAGGCAGAGCCCGAGGTACAGAAACCTGAGTTCATGCTTCGTGGACTTGAGCTTTTTATTCTTTTTGCAGCACGTACACACGCAGTTCCTCTAGGACGGGCTTTGATGGATAGGTGTCTTTGCAACATTACCATGTCCTCGGGGGTTTGATGTCTTTGAATCGCTGCGCTGGTTTCCGTTTGGATTTAGCTGGTCTTCGCTGGGCCGTTGTATGCTGTGGACTGTGTTTGGGGAATCAATTTGTTTTATTCCTCAGAGTCGATAGGATGCTTTTTGTTTCTGCCCCTTGCAGTGGAGGTAGTAGCCTTTTTAGTAAGGGAGTCCCATGCTGTGTTGGCATCAGAGGGCTTTTCTGCCCCAGTGACTTTCTTCTTATGTTGTGTGCTTACTGAAGTCAGGGAAAATTAAGCAAGGGCAGCAGGATGGAGACGGCAGGTTGGTTGTGGGAACATGATGGTCCCTGAAATCAGATGGCCAGGCTGCTCTGAGCTGGAGTGTGGGCGAGCCCTAGACGTTGGGGTGCTGGCAAAAGATGTCTGTTTAACATTAGTTTTGTCATTCATCAGCTCCATGACTTTGGGCACATAGCTCGTAAATTTCATAAAACAGTCACAGATTCCCTACTGCATCATGGGACTGTCTGGAAGTCCTGTTTCTTACGTTAGAGTGGCCCTGGATGGCAGGGAGAGTGAAGCTCTGAGCTACTGGGGGCTGCCTTGCGTATACCCTGTGCCCGCGCTTTCCATGTGCTATCCACGCATGAGGCAGGGACTAGGCTTCTTGCTTTCCAGGTGAGAAAATCCGAAGCTCAGAGAGGTTAACCAGTTTTCCCCAGGACTCTCAGCAAGTGAATGAGATGTAAATCAGGAGTTTTGGACCTACAAATCTGCAGTCCTCTGGGGTTCAAGTTGTGGAGGGAAAAATATGAGCTTTAGGATCACTCAGGCCGACTTGGTGGCAGCTCCCTGCTTTTTATTTACCAGTTACATTGTTATTTCACCTCCTGGCTGCCTGGAGGTGAAATAACAATTCTGGAGCAATTCTGGAATCTCCATAGTTGAGGATGGCTTAGCATCAAGCGGCTTGTCTGAGGTCTTCTAACTAGTAATCGGTGCAGCCAGGATTGGAACCCAGAGTCAGCACTCTGCACTCAAATCAGGATCTGTGCTCTCTTCCACATGAAGTTGTAGTTCTGTCTGGTGTCTACGCACCCAGGCCACAATAATAAGGATGGTGGTCATCATTATTTTGTGTTGTTCCAGGAAGCTTCTGTTTCTAGTGATGGATTAAACAGGCACGGAGCTTTTCTGTACATCTTCTTCTTCCCTAATACCTCTGCAGCATTTCCTCGGGAGTAGGGGTTGAGGAAGTAACAATAGGGTCAGCAGAACTGGAGCTTTTAGGGTTTTGGGTTTTTAGAGGCATGCGGTGTAGATTGAGACGAGGTAAGAGATGCCATTGGCTAGCTGTGTGGAATGTGCTAGCATTTTTCATGTGTGCTGTGGCGGAAGGGAAGTTCTTAGATGAATCCGGGGAACTTGGGCTGTAGTTTTAACTTCGCTATCAGCTCGTCATGTGCATTTGGACCATCTAACGTGAGTATTCAGTCAATTAGCAGATAGCGAGCACCCATTTGCCTCTGACTGTCCTTCCCATACTCTTATAAGGCTGATACTGTCACTTTTATTCTAGAAATGGAGGAACAAGCCAGAGGGATCAGTCTGCTCATGGATCCACAGCTACTAAGCATCAGACCAAGATTTAAAATGAGATTGCAGCATCTAAGGATTTTTCACTATGGATCTCCTTGTTGAGAAGCACTTGCCCTTTCTAACATATTCCACAGGCTCTGAAAAGATCTTAGTCTAATTTCTGACAGTTGGAAAAACTGAGGTTTAGAAGCCAAGTGGTTTGACCAAGATACCACAATGACAGGAGACATTTGAGATCAAGGTCATGGGATCTCCAGGTTCCAAGTTACCACCCAGTGCAGAGCAGGCACCTGGCGTGTGGGTGCAAAACAAGAAACGAGCTGGTGACTGGGGATGTGCGCTGCAGGGCCGTGTTCAGAACTGATTTCTGGCCCATTGGGGTTTGGGGGACAGATCGAGGAACCAAGGCAGAAGCCATGCACAAGAGTTGTATAGTTACTTTAGAGTCAGATAACTTGGAAGGGATAAACTATACATTTCATAAGTAGGTGGGACTCAGATTACTGAACAGGGAAGGTACAGGCTGCCATGTTTATGGAGTTCCTGGACATGTGGTCATTGTAATCTGATTTCTTAAGGCCTAAGATGTGGGCTTTGGAATCAATCTACGTGTGTATGCAGGTGAGTCTGATCTGTGTATGCAAACCTTGGGAAAGTTACTTCCCCTCTCCAATCTCAGATCTGTCATTTACAAAATAGAGATAAATTTACATCTACCCTACAGATTTGTTGGGAATATTTAGTGAAGAATTGTAGGTAAACTTCAGTACTCTTAGAATTATGTCTGGCCTGGACTTCCCCTGAATTCAAATTTGTGGGTACACCTGCTTGTTCATTATCTTTGTTTGTCTAATTCTCATTCAACTCAAATTTTACATGCTTCAACATATTTGTATTTTATTTCCTGCCCTGCCCTGTTCCTCTCACTCTTCCTTAGTTTAGAAATAGGCATCCCTGCCTTCCTAGTTGCTCAGACCCTGTAGCTCTAGCCCATTTTCTACTCCTTTCTTGCTCTTACACCCTACATTCGATGTAGGAGCAAATCCTGTTAGCTCCTCTTAAAAATCAACCCAGTTTATGACTACAGTACTTACCTCTATGGTCTAAGCTTTCCCATCCTGCTTATGTGGCTTGTAGCAGTGACCTCCTCACTGGTCACCTGCTTCCGATGGACTCCGTGCACCTCAGTGGATGCCTGAAACCACAGGTCATACTAAACCTTATATACACAGTGCAGGCTGGCTTGATCTTGGAAAAATAGATGTCACATATATTACTTTGACTGAAACCCTCCAGGGGATCCTATTTAACTCCCGGGAAGCCCCGGGGTTCTTATGAGCAGCTGCACGGTCCTGCCAGGCCTGGTCACAGCACCTTAGCTCCCTTTACCTTCCTCCCCTTTCACTGTCCTCACCTGCCTGCTTCAGCCTTCCTGGCCTCCTGGTTGGCCCTTGAACTCCCTCAGCCCAGTCTAGCCTACAGCCTCCTTGGTCCTGGCTGTTTGCTGTCACTTTTCCAGATTTGTGTACAAAAGAGCCTCACTGGAGCTGGGCAGGGTGGCACACACCTGTAATTCCAGCACTCTGTGAGGCTGAGACAGGAGAGTCACATGTTCTAGCCTGGCCTGGGCAGCTGAACAATGTAGTGAGACCCTGTCTGTGTGGCGGGGGAGCAGTGAGCCTCACTGTGCAGGCTTCCCCCGGGTCCACTTCCTTACCTTGCAGAATTTCCAGTGCCCCTCATCCCGGAAGTCTAAGGGCCCCTAAGGTCTGACCAGTCCCGTGTGTGTTTATTTTCCTCTGACCTGAAAAGGACCTCATACTGCAGACACACACACACACACACACACACACACACACACACACACACACACACACCCCGGGCTGGCTGGGACTCCATTTTGCTCACAAATGGCAGCTGCAGCCGTTGAGCACTTCGGGAACACCCAAGGAACGCTCAGCCCTCCTTCGCTCCCGCAGCTCAGGCAGCTGTTGTGACACTGGCCACTTATCCGCTAGTCCTGGAGGGTCAAATGAGAATATGTCAGAGCCAGAGTTCTCTATCCTGAGCAGCCTTCTGAGCAAGGCCTGGCACTTTGTGAACTGGCTCTACTAATGAGAAAATAAAACAATTATAACAATATACCATAATAGAATCGCTGGCATCACAGCTCTTGCTCTTTGGGGCCATTATTAAGCAGAATAAAGGTGACTTGAACACAAGACTGAAGCAGCAGCAAGTGAGACAGTGGATGAAGGGGGTTCTTGTGGTTAATTCATTGCGTTCTCAAGGCAACGTTGAACAGTGGACATTGGGAATCACATTTTATAAACGAGGCGTGGCGGCCTGGTGGAGGTGTATGGCTTCTCCAGGTCTGATCCTTCGAGAGTGGTGTGCAATCTGAGCCCACGCTGACTGCACAGCCTATATTTCATGACCGCGGTGCCTCTAATTGCAGAGCAGTGTGACTGAAGGGCAGGTGGGCCAACATGAAAGTGTACTTGAGGAAGCTGTGGGAGGAGATTGAGCTTTCCAGAGAGACCCCTGCTGTATCTCCCCTCCCAGAGTTGCTCTGTGACATGGCCAGACAGACCAGGAGTGCCTGGTTCCATTTCTCTACCTGGGAAGTTTTCTTTCAGCCCTGGTATGATGCAGTTGGGAGTTTGGAGATGGTATTACTAGTATGAAATAATGAGGAAAATCTCGAGATTGAGATGGTGGGGAACCAAACAGCCACCTGGTCACTTCTTAGTCTGAGACCTTTTGTTGCAAGTTCCTCCTACAGATCAGTGAGAGTTCTAGGAACTGGGGATGATTGGGGATATTAAATCATTCCTTCCTCTTCAGACTGTGTGCCAACGGGTGGGTATCTGACGCTGGAGTTGGGGGAGGATGATCCGAGCTTCTAACTCTTGCTGTTGCGGTGTAGAGGTGTCATGAGCCCCCGTGGAAAGAACTGAGTTATAGTTCCGTCCCTTCTGCCCCAGCATAAGATATATGTGCTTGTGCACATGTGTGTGTTGGTGTGTATAAGCAAGTGTGTGAGTGCAGCATGTGGGTGGGATATTGTTACATAGCCGAAGGGCAGGAGACAGCTCCAGGCTATGAATACAGCTCAGATGTTCAGTTGATACTTACGCTGGGATCTTATCCATAGAGTGGGGCGATGCCTGTGGTTTCATTGTCACTCCTGAGTTTGGAGACCTGAGTAGTGAGAGTATTCTTAACTCAGGTGGTAGTGTGGGGCCTAGGTCATTCATGCCTTCACTGGGTAGAAAACTCACCATTGCCCTGCAAAAACAACCACTTTCTTGGTTTGGTTTCTCAGGGAAAAAGAAGTCGTCTTGGATTCCATTCAAGTTGACAAATCTTTATTGAGTGCCTGCTGGGTCCAGACACTGTATAGGTGCCAGAAATGAGTGAGGGCAGTGTTGTAGGCGACAGCTGGCAGAGTCTGGAGGCGTTTTGGTGGTACTGTTGTGCAGAGTTGATGATGGATTGGATTTGGGGATGGGGGGAGATGAGCGGAGAGAAGGATGTTAATGTGAGTAGCCTTCAGAAACTTGGCACTGAAATTCCTTTTCCACAGAGGGTGGCCCAGCTCCAGGTCGCATATTTCAAAAAGGACATAGAGGGGCCCTGGGAGGTGTTAGCCACTGAGCATGAACGTTTGCATTTCTGTCTTCCTTTTGAGAAGGTACCACTCACCAATACTTTATGATTTCTGCTCAATCTGCCCAGTGCCTCCTACCTTCCCGACTCCCATGATCTACATGGAATAAGACTATGGGGAAGAAAAATTGATGTATAGTCCATTTACCCAACTAAGAGAAAACTTCAGAAATTCTGTCCAACTTGGGACCCAGCAAGGCAAATAAGTCCGGCTCCAGTTCTGATGTGGTGGATGTCATTGTCTTAGACAATTCCAGCTGTAAGCATTTTCTTTCAATTACGGGATATTAATACTACAGTGAAACTTTGGAGCTTGACTAACTTAGATCTCTCACTCTAGAGATACATAAATTGAGGCTCAGAGAGGTTAAGGATTGCATAAAGTCATGTAGCACTTTGCTTGGTTTTGACATCCAGATATAATGTTGCTTAACTATGTAACACATGTGTCAGAGTGCTGTTAGGAAGTGCAGACTAGCCCAGAAGTCAGCTGGAGAGGAGGGTAAAAGCCTAGGTGTTCTACACAGAGTTGGCTCTCTTTTTCACTAAGAGCCTTAAGTATCAAGTAAAAGTGGCGCTGAAGGGGTCGACGTCAAGTGTGAACTGGCCAGAAGACCAATTCAAAGTCCTCTGTCAACCCCTGCCCTTTGAAAGCCCTCGCCCCAGGTGCCAAAGCACTGGCGTGTGGTGTTCTATGCCTCGTTCTCCCTGCCTTGCCTGCCTGTCTTGCCAGATGTGGTACCCTAGTGCCCATCATGTGCAGCTGGCCACTGGGGCTTACTCACCCCTCTGCTTCTGGAACTTGACTCATAGGAATGTGAAGGAGACTCTGGACCAGTCCAGGGGGGATGGTGCCAGATGAATGTGCAGCAAGGGCTTGATGTCTCTTCCTCCATCATGGTAAGGGTTTTCTGGGTGCATTGGGCCAGGCATAATGTTCAGAGTCCACAGACTACTCCCACTGTGGCCTCAATGTGGTGTTTCGCCAGGCAGTGTGGTGTGTGAGTGTAGGGAACTCCAGGTGTTTCTCTGACATCTGCACTGGAGGCTCACCGCTGGCATTTCTGGGTCATACCCAGTAGAGTTGGGAGAGGGTCAGGGCTGTGCAGTCTGGCAGGCACCTGGAGGGTAAGCTCTCTTTTTCAGCCCAGTGTTATGGGGAAAGAATCATGACAGCCACCTGCTGTAGCCTTTTGACCTCTGATATGCTACTTCTCTGAGTGCCAGGACAGCTTGTGCTCAGTAGTGCCCATTGCAGACTTCTAGAATGTGTAGATGTGGCCACACACCTTGGCCACCTTGGCCCCCTTGGTGGTGAGGAGCTAGCCTGGATAGTCTTGTTGTATCCAGCAAGAGAAGGAAGAATTGATCACTACCCTGTTGGCTTCCTTGGACAGAGTACTGGTAGGAGAGACACCCAAGCTACATGTTGTGGAGGGTTAGAAGAAGGATAGTGTAAGCCATATCAGAATGAGTACGGGCTCTGGAGATGGAAGGCTAAGGGGCGAAGCAATAGTTGTAGAGGGCAGCAGGCTGCTCCAGATCCTGGAGTGGAAATCTTGGTTCTCATTCTGGTCCATGCCTGGCTGGGCCTGCACTTAGGCCTGGAGCCTTCGCAGGGGCCCAGCCAGCAATCTCTACCCCGGCTGGCACTGACCCCTTGGCACTGGTTTGAACGCCATTTGTCTTTGTGTCTAATCTGCAACGTGTGCAGATGCAGAAGTGGCTCAATTGATGACCTGTCTTCCGGAAGGGGATCCTGGGAGGCTCCGTGGCTCAGACATTTCAGAGGTGTTGAGAAGTCCTCAGTGGAGATCCGCACAGGGAGGTTAATTATGACCGTCCCCCCAGCCTGCTCTTTTTTCCCTTGTCTGGTAACCATGGCTCAATTTAAGTAAGTTTTAAATTTCAAGCTGAGATAATGTTTAAAGACTGTGTAGTTCTTGAAAAATTAGTTCTCAGGGAAAGCAAGGAAAACGAGCACAAAGAGTCTACTATGATCTGGGCACTGTGCGAGGCACCATGCCTTGGATTAGCCATCTGATTCTTCACAGTGCTCCTGGAGGGCATTTGTTCATTCATTCACTCATTCACTTATTCATTCATTCATCCTTTGTTGAACACATGCGAGATCACATTCTAGGCTCTGAGCTGACTTCAATGATGAGAGAAAAAGAGGCACAGAAGAGCTGGGGACAGGGAAGCCCCATGTGGCAGCACATACTGTCCTGAGGGAGAGTGAACTAGGCCAGAATGAGCAAAAGTTGTTTTGTTTCCTCTCTTTTCCTGCTGAGAAACTGAACCAAAGAACCCAGCTTGTCTGCTAGTGTCATGCAAAGCTGAAGCGGTCTTTCTTGGTGCAAGCCCTCGGTCTTTCTGCTGTATACTCCGTTGTCGTCAGTCGGCCACTTACTATGCTTAGTTTTAACAAAGTGCTTCTCCTGCATCATCTTATCCAGTTCTTGTAAACTATCATTAGGCTAATTTTACACATAAGGAAACTGAACCCAGATCAAGTGCCCTTTCTAAGTTCATGTGGCTGGAGATCAGAGGTGGGATTCGAACATGATCTGTGGGACTAATGTACAGAGTCTGATCACCACAACATAGGATGATGGATCTGTTCTTTGTAGGCCAAAGGATACTTCCTCTCCTTTAGAGATGTAATAATGTCCCACGGGGCTCCATGCATGCCTTCCCCATATCACCCAGCTGGGAAGTGGCAGGTGGGGACAAACACTCAGGTCTCCAACCTCCTGGATGAAGCTCCTGCTCCTACATCTGGCTCTCTCCATGACAGATGGCCGTGAGGATGTCTGGCCATGTCACTAGGACAAATTCCCAGTCTTAGGTGTGGGCTCCTTAAAAAGGTAAATTATCAGAAAATAAGACACTGAATACCTAATTGTAAGTTAGGGATTATGCTATGAACTGTGAAAGAACAAAATGAGGTGAGTTATTTTATTTATCTTGGTGGATGGAAAATAGTTTTTCAGGGCTGCCACGAACACTTGGGTTGACCATCCTTCACATAATGGCAAGGAAGGACCAGTTAGACTGTATTTATTCTAAAGAAAGAGCAATGCGCGCGAATATAGTGGGTGTGGTAAATCTCGTTCATTTGAGTTTCTGTACAGGCGAGGTAGTGTGGAAGGGGTAGGGGATGCTGTAGTTAAAAGGGCAGACAAGATCTCTGTCCTGATGAGGCTTATCTTTGGGGGCTGGGGAGCAGTGAGCAGAGAGTACTGAAAATGTAAGCATAAATGGAAAAAAAAAAGTGTGAAGGAGAGGCACAGGACGTCATCTGCTCAGTGGCAGATCATGTTATTCGAGATGGAGAAAGGACCCCTTTCAGAGGAAATGCTGTGAACTGGAGGCAGGTGTGGGTAAGAGGGGAGCACTAAGGACCCCCACAGCCCCGTTTGGGAGTCTCAGTTAGGCTTATCCTGGATGAAGAAGTCGGGTCTACCTGGTGAGAGGGTGGCCAGGATTCAGGGCTGGAGGATGTCAAGAGCAGCGGAAGCTGCCTGTCGGCTTGGTTATCACGTGGCCTGCTCTTCGGAGGCCCGCTTCCTCCCTCGTGGGAGCTGCAGAAGTATGGCAGTTTGCTGCTGTCTTGAACTTCTGTTCTCCACCTCTTTCCTTTGAACTCCGCCATGGCTGTGTGAATACCACTGCCAGCGTATAAATTATCCAGTGGGTCTCAGCCCTAGCCCAGCCGGCCTGTTCACTCAGTAGCATGCATGCATAATCAATACAGGAGGCTGCCACTGCTTTTAGTTGGGGCACTGGAGGAGAACTTGGGCTTTCAGAGCTCAGCTGCATGTCGGCATTTATCATACTGTCTCCCTCCTTCTTGCTTCTTCTGGCTTCCACCTAACTCTGCAAGCCTTTGTGGCAGGATACTGGAGGTGGGCTACAGTTCTTGTTTCTCTCCTAAACCCCCGTGTCCAGCATTTGGGGAGGTGCTTGGTTATGCCACAGAGCTCTCTTTGGGACAGCTCTCTTTTGGAACAGCTCTCTTTGGGACAGCTGCAGGCCACTGGCATGCTGGGCCTCTCCCTCTGCTCTTCCTCCTACTGCTCTTGGCACTGCCAGAACTTCTGATCTTTCCAAAAGTACCCTAGTCTTGGCAAACAGGCTATTGAGAAAGGTGTGCGTTCCCCTCTTTCCTTCCTGGCCAGAGGGAAGGAAAGCCCGGAGGAGGGCTGGGCGTAGCTCCCTGTCTCTGGATGAGAAGAGCTGGGTTGCCGTGACACACCCCTGCCTGGGGTGTCCTTAAGCAAGTGTTAGCCCCTTTGAGACATTATGAAGATCATTTTCTTCCCATTTCCTCCTCACTCTGCTGTCCAGATCATGGGAGAGAATGGGTGACTTCTAATACTCCTTCAGGGTGGTGTAGTCTGTGGGCAATGTAGTTAATTTACCTGATACTTTCCATCTTCATTCCTTGCTATCACTCATTCCAAAACATCCAGTGAGTGCCACCTGTGTATAAAGCGAGTGAACCGCCACAGAGCCTCCTGAACTTCAGAGGCAGGAATCGCACAGAGGTGTTTCCACTCAAGCAAGGAATATGATTCAGAAAGGATCTGTGCCCATTTCGGGAAGGCCAGGGACCAGCCCTGCTCTTCACAGTGTCCCATGACTGTTGCTCTCCTCACTGCTGTCTTGAGGTAGCTGAGTGGGGACGTGCTCTGCTGACTGGCCGCTGGCTGGCATGGGAGTTGTGTCCCTTTTCTTCCCTTCCTTGCTCAGGCATACTTTTTTGACAGAAGCTGGTGTGGCTGTCTTCCCTGCTTTGTACCATGTGTCCCTCCCCAGCGCTTCCGTGTGCCATGGTTTACTGTAGCAGAAGTGGCCGCCCGGGGCTGCCCAGCCACATCAAACCCCTGTCCTGGGGCTGGTTGGGGGCTGAGAGCTTAAAAGGATGAGCCAGGTTGATGGTTCTGGTCTCTTAGGAGCTTGGAATTGGGAAACTGAGCTGGTGGTAGAGTTGCTGAGCTCAAAGATGGCGATAAGGACTTGGCCTTACTTGAGATCAGGAAATAGGGACCAGCTAGGAGAGGAGATCAGGGAACAAGGCAGAAAGCAGAACAGCAGGGCCCTGAAGGAGAGGAAAAGAGAAAATAGAGCCAAGCTTTCTCCTTTGCTGATAGCTTTGTGGTTGTTTTGCTCTTCCGTACTCACAAGAAGGCTTTTCCTAACCAAATCAGAAGTTCGTTCATAGTCCAAGTCCTCTGAGATGTCTAGTTCGCATGCAGGTGAGACCAACAGGACAAAAAGTGCCCAAATAGATGGCCGAAAGTAGGTTTGGAGTTGTGTTTCCTTCCAGGTAGCCTCTAGCCAACTTCAGATGTCAGCTTGTTTCCTGTGGATTGAGAAACCTTTCTAGGAGATTCCTTCGTTTAGTTTGTAGCTGGCAGATTCCTTTCAGGGGCAATAATGGGTGTGTCTCGGTTATATGGTGACAGAGAACAAAACCTCTGGCTGATACCTGGCTGGGGGCACAGGACTGTTGGCTCCAAGGAAAGTTCTAGTCATGGCAGAAATGACAAAAGTGCCAAAATCAGCAAAGGCCTGTTGTCAAATCCTGGGCTCAGACTTAAAGTGGACGTCGATGAGCAGCCAGAGTGAGATAGATACCTAGCAGACATCCAGGGAAGCCTCATTGAAGGGGAGCAAGTGGAGTAAGCGGAGGCCACAAGAGGGTCTTGGCCAGAGGTTGCTGGGGTTGGAGGAGGAGGGAATGCATGCCGAGGGTACTTATCAGCCAGTTTGCCTCCAGGGGCCCAGCTGGAATCTGAGATGTCATCCTGAGGGCAGTTCCGGCCAGGTGGCGCACGTTCTGGTTTTCCTTGACAGTATTCATAATAAGAACTATACTGGAGTGGACCTCACTTGGGGTTCTGTTTCCTCACTTTGGTGGAGCCCTGGTGAACAGCCCTGTCTCCCCGGAGGTTTGACAACCCTGCAGGCTGTTGGGCTATGAGACACCTGTTGACAGGAGCAGCTGCCTTGCCCTTGTCTGAGATGGAAGCAGTCCAACCTGCTGGGAGCCAGGGAGCGACCCAATACATTATGTAAGAGTGGCTGTCTTCCTGGTGCCAATATGGTGGACTTTTGTACCTGCAGCAAGAAGAGCCCCAGCTGCTTTGAAAATGAAACAGAGCCCTGAAAATTGGAGAAGGATGGCGAAGACCAAGGGTGTGTGCTGTTTTGCGGTTTGCCTCCTCCTCCCCAGAGAGAGACAGCTCCTGGGGCCCAACAGTCCCTGGCAAAGCTGGTATAATGGGGTACATTTCAGGAGCAGTCTGCTGTCGGAATGGTGACATCTACTTTTTTCTGGTTTGGGGGAACATGGAACAGAACAACGGCAGGTGATCTTGGGAAGGGGGCCCACTCGAATCCTAAGTCATGTGTTAATGGCATAAATGTACATTGTAGCACCAATGAATAGCCTTCATTGGGCAGAACCATCAGCTCAGGTCAGATCAGGTTGCAGCCATGCAGGGAGCCTGACCAACTTTGGGTGGGACATAAATGTGCAACTCCGGGGGGAGAGCTGGAGGGCACAAAAATAAATGGCGACATCAGTTTAGTGAACTCAAGTACATAGTTCTAAAAGCGAGGTTTCAGAGTTACCTGGGAACATGTGTGAAATCCTAATTCTTGAGCCCTACCCCAGACTTCCTGACTCGACACTCTACAGGAGGTGTCCAGCAAACTGTATAAAAAAGGCTTTTGGGTGATTCTGATGCCCAGAACTGTGGCTGGGGGGTAAACAAGTGTCAGTGGTGATGGGCTGTCCTGGACAGATTCTGCAGCTCTCAGGGTGAGAAAAAGACAAAACTCCCAACTTGGATAGTGAAAAATATGCTGAATACATCCTTTCTGGACTTAACGTGACTAGTATCAGTGGTTCTTTGGTGATTCAGGCTAAATGCCCCCTGGTGCAGCCACTCCACATACTCTTGTCACACAGAGAGCTTTCACCGGGGAGAGACGTAAGTTCGATAGTGGGTGTTGGGGACTTCTCTAAGGCGTCGTGTAGTAGAAAAGGACCCAGG
Organism: Hystrix cristata; assembly: GCA_004026905.1. Taxonomy (NCBI): domain Eukaryota; kingdom Metazoa; phylum Chordata; class Mammalia; order Rodentia; family Hystricidae; genus Hystrix; species Hystrix cristata. The sequence continues at coordinate 43,587 of PVJO010009612.1, read as the reverse complement.
GCTTGGGTTCTGGCCTTTCCATGTCTTGTGAGCCAACATGTATCTGTCTCTTCCTGGCTCTCGAGTTCGGCTTCTTCGTCTATGGAAGGAGGATGAATGTAGCTCCCCGAGGTTTCTCCTTGGGTTGACATCATGCTCCTCAGAGATATACTGAGGAAAAGCCACGGTTACATCACCCTGGAAACAGAAGTGTCAGAACTGTCATATCTTAAATATTAACATTGGGAATGACAGCCTGCTGACCATCTGGAAGGCTCTCCCAGGGAAACAAAGGCTCTGGACCCTGATTTGAGAATCGCGTTTTAGGACAGGTGTCTCATTAATAGAAGTGACTTCCTGAGAATGCGGCCAAATAGGTTCTCTGCCTTTGTGCAGATTAAATTCTTCACCCTGTCAAGACTTTTGAACACAAAGGTCAATCTACACCAGGGCAGACCCTCTGTCCCAGGTACCCCCTACTCCAATCCCTCTGGGGCATGCAGATCTGATGGCTTCTGCTAGGGTACTTTAAGGGATGTGAGTGTGCAGATCTGGAGCAGCAGCCAGAAGGCAGTGGACAGCACCCAGCCTGCGGGCATTCTGTCCTTCCGTGGCCGAAGCCTCTGTTCAGCCTGTGGGTAGTGGCGGAGGAGCGAGAGGCTGGGTAGAAGCAGGGAAGCCTGCTTCAAGGACTGGTTATGCCGCCTTTGCTTCCCTGGGACTTCTACGTCGGAGCAAGAGAACACGCAAAAATCTGCTGCAATTGACCTTTTAAGCCAAACTAACTTAAATATTTGCTAAATAAAGGGGCTGCTGACAAGTATCAGGCTGGAGACAGAAGGTGGTGGAGAAAGGAGAGATATCAGTGTTGTGGTCTGGTGAGAGATGGAGCAGCGGGCTCCATCACCTCCCATCATCTCAGATGGCTGGCTTCTCAAGGGTGACTTGGGGGCTGCAAGACGAAAGTGCCATTGAGCATGCACCATTTAAAACCTCTCTCTGGGCTGGGGATTTAGCTCAGTGGTTAGAGTGCTTGCCTAGCAAGCACAAGGCCCTGAGTTCAATCCCTGGCACCAAAAAACAGAAAACAAAAAACAAAAACCTTTCTCTGAGTGAGGTCATGGGGCAGGAATGGGTTACAGAAACCAAGGGCTTTTAATCTGAGGTCTTGCTCAGCCTCGAACCTCACGTTGGGGTAAGAATGTGTGGCTGACTCTAGTGTGTGGGGGGCCTGTGCCTTCTTTACACCTTCAGTGCTTTCTCTCACCCTTGTGTCCAGAAGGCTTTCTGGAGGTGAGAATCCTTGAGCCCCGGATGGTCACTGGCAGGGCCAGCCTCCAGGTAAGCTGGGAGTGTGGTCTAGAAGGGACCTTTCTCTTTGTTGAGACATCCACCCACTGCGATGCTGGAGAGAAGGGTTCCCAGGGTCAGGAAGGAGACTGCGTGCTTTGATTGTTGGTATTTCAGCGCTGGGAAAGTCTCTTCCCAGTGTTGTTTCAGAGTTAGACCCAGACAGGCCTGGGACTGGGCTCTGGCCCCTGAGTCTGAAGTGCATCTTTGGGCCTAATCCTTTTCACTTAATCTGGGTCACTTTCAAAGTAGAATGAGAAAGGTTATAGGCTCATTTTCTAGTTGTTATTTTTCTTCTTGTTCCCTCTTGGGTGCAGCTGAAGGGGGCTAGGTGGAGAAAGGAGGGATGGTGAATTCAACTGACCTGCCTCTGAATTTGGAAAACTGAGTTAGTTTTGTTTTATTTCCTTTACTAGTCTGGTAATTGTTCTGTTGCCAATATTAGTACACAGTGTGTAAGGCAAATAAAACACAATGAACACTGAAAACTTGGAAAACTCGTAGAAGTACAACAGCAAAAGCAACACTCGTTATTTTCCTATGACATACTACTGCTTACTTTCAGTGCAGACCCTCCACTGTATACATGTGGATATGAGATTGTGTATACTTCTTTTTTATTTTTTATAGAAACACACCATACATAGCCTGTTCCCGACCCCTGCTTTTATTGTGAGCATCTTACCACATCGCTAAGTATTCTTTAACCTTTTATTTTAAAGGTCATAAAGACATAGAGTATTCCATTACAGAGCTGGGTGATTTATCCCTTATCGCTGGATATTTAGATTCTACTTTTCTTGTAATTAGAAATAGTACTGTTTCTGTCATCCAAGGTTGTGCCATATCACCATCCTCCCTGCAACCTTTCTCATCAGCCTCACAATATATTTTTTTGTTAATCTTTGTCTATTTGACAGCCTAGAAAAAGTGATTTCCTTGTTTCAACCTTGAGCCACACTCAGACAACACATGAGTGTATATGGATAGGTTCTTCGGGGCCGTAAGGAAGAGATGTTCTCTTTTGGGGCCCAAAGTGAATTCAATGTCTTGATCCTCACAACATGTTTTACCAGGATTTCCTAGGTAAATTTGAATTTTCTTTGGGGCTGTAAGGAAAAAAGATGTTCTCAGTTTGTTTTTCTTCATTTGCCTCTTTTGACTTTTCCTTTGTCATGTAATACAAAAATACTAGATCTCTACTCCAAGAAATAAAGATACATAAAATAGCTTTGAAGACTATTTCTCACATTTTTATTTATAAGAGCCAAGAAAATTGAAATAGCCTAACTTCTCACAATAGGAAATTAATTAAATTAAGAGTGGTAATGGAATATTATACAATCATTAAAATAATTTAATGGCAGGAGGAAAATATGGCTATAAAAATATGTACATTATGATTTCAATTAAATAGTATGTGGATAAAAAAGACTAAGTGTTAATGTTAATCACTTCTAAATGGTAAAATCATACTTTTCCCCCTGAATTTTCAAGTTCTCTTCAGGTACATATATTACTGCTGTAATCACACACAAGACAAATGTTAGCCAGTAAATTCTAAAATATTATACACGGCAATGAAGAACTCTAAGTAACTGGATTCTGATCACTTAGATTCTATTAAGGATTTTGCTAATTACATCTTTTCACGTTCTTCAAGGTTTGTGGAACTCGGGCATTTACAACACTGGTTTATAAGAGGGACTTCTAATGAAGCTGGCGTCAAAGGAGATCAAGAGTAGCTTTCCATCTGCTCTCTGGCAATTTGTGTTGATGGGGACGGGGACCTAGTGAGGTGATCACTGGGGTCTGTGTTTGGAAACTGAAAGGCAGTGCATGCCAGAGAGTTGAGTTCATGTCTAAATGTCAGCAGGAGGGACTGATTTGATTGTGTTTGAGTATTTCAGATAATGACAGAAATAGTAGGGATAGAAGCTTACGCCAGTCCCCTCACTGACAGGTGAAGAAATAGAGATGTAGAGGGATTAAATCTGGTGCTTGAGCCAGCGCCTTTACTGTTGTTTTTTCCACCAGAGTGCCCACTGGGGCGATGCAGTACATCATGTGTTGGGTATGTCTGGTGGGCAGAGAGGGTGCACAGCACACTTGGATGGTTTTGAAGTACTTTAAGTTGTTTGTGCGGAGTTTGGATAAAAGAGGATCATTTAGCTGAGAAGTAGAATGGGAGGAAGAGTTTAGTGTTGATCTTTTTTCCTTACATTATGGTAGTTATTCAATGATATCTAGAAGAAGAGGAAATAGTAAACTTTGTAATGAAAGGAGGTGAATTAAAGCAGCTGTCAGAGGCACAGTCAATGGTGGAATGGATTATTTTCCCTGGACCTGGGTTTCCATGTGGTATGTCTTATTTTCTGACATTGATGGCATGGGTCCCCTGATGCTATTATGTTTTTCATCCTAGGTGAATGATGAGAACTCTGCCAACCAGAGATTTCCTTCACCTTGTGACTTAAATCCCCACGCTGTGCTAACATGTTTGTCTTTGGACATCACTGTTGTGAGAATCAAGACGTTGGATTCACTTTGGGCATCATTCTGGGGTTGAGGGTCTGTCCAGAGGAGGCAGTGGTTAGAATGGGAGAGAACCGGAATTCATGGCCAGTGAAGAGCCCTTAAGACAAGTGATGTACACAGTAGAAGAAAAGGTAATTGAGGGAATGAGCAGAGCGTGACAGCTGCCTTCAGATGTGTGAGGGGCTGTCATAAGGAAGAAACAATCAAGTTGTTCTGTATGACTTCTGAGCACAGAGCTGTGACTGATGACGGGGATGCTACACGGAGAATCAGTTCATCTTGGTATAAGGAAGACACTTCCTGGAATTAGAGCCAATGTCTGTTCCATGGACTAATGCAAGTGTCCAGCAAAGCCTCTAGATGTTTGTCACAATAGATTCCCTCACTGGGTGACCACTAAAAGCCACTCCAAGTCTGTGCTTCTAAAATTCTGTGTCTGTCTGCCTACTGAGTACACTGATCATTCACTATTTACTAAGCAAGATCTTTGGTTTTACAGACAACTGAAGGAAACATGATAAACAGATTATTCTAAGATGTTAGTCCAGTGTAGTGAAGTGTAGGGTGAAGTCACATCGGAAAGATCCCCAGCCTAGCTTGGGGTAAATTATGAAGGCTTCGTAGAATAAGACACATCAAAGACCTAAGAAATGACCATGACTTGGCTGGCTTAAGAGGGTGAAGACGAGTGTGCCAGGTAAAAGGAATGTCCTGGGCAAAGGTGGAGGAACAGCATGGTGCATTAGAGACACCGATTGCTAAGGAAAAGCCAAGTGATGCCTAGCATTGTCTAACGAGGTGGGGCAGACAGTCCATGAAGGCCTTTGTTTGCCAGGCTAGGGGTTGGGCTCCAAGTTGAGAGCAACAGAGAATCATTGCAAATTTAGGGAAAGGAGTCGTGTGACCTGACTCAACTTATGCAAAGACCACTTTGGGTGCAATGTGGGAATGAACTAGAGAAGACTGGATGCAGGGGGAAAGTTACAGTTCTATTTCAGCAATGAAGGTGAGGTATGCTGGGGGAGTTAACCTACTGTAGTGGTGGTGGCAATGGAGAGATGGGAAGGCAGAAAGGAATGACTCATTTGGAGCAACTGGGGAGTTGTTGAAACTGGGGAGCATTTGTTGAAACTGAGAAACCACCCCACTGAGCTGATTTGAGGGTTGCAAGGAAGATGATGACCCTGTGTTGGGACATGCTGTGGAAATGGCCTGTCTTCTTATTTTGTAAAGTACTCAAGGGTGGTTCCTTTTTGTTTTCTGACACTAGGGAGGAGTTTCTCTCTATGTAAAGGGACTTTTCTTCCAAAGCCTTTTCATGACTACATCTCCCAGGTCCTCACACCTTCCTGCAGAGTGGAGGGAGGGCAGAGCGTTCAGGCTCAGGGTCCCGTGACGTGCTATCTGCCTTTTCTTAGAATACAGACACTCAAGTCTCTTCCCCTCTTTCTGGTTGGCCGCTCGTAGCCCAGGAGTGCCATGTTTCTTTCCTCATATCTGTCCAGAGTAGAGTGACCGGGTTGTGAAGGAACTCTGTATTGTGCCTTGTGAAGAACAAGCCTCTTTCTCTAACTAGAAAGGAACAAAGGCCCAGGGGGGTTGAAAGTGAAAAAGAAAACAGCAGGTAAAAGGCAGAGACGGGCTGCTTCCTTTTCCTGGCATCAGCCTCCGGCAGGTTTGGCGGTGGATAGGACTTCTGCCTGCCTGCCTTGTCCGGGGCTGGCTCAGTGACCCCATTCTAAGGTCACTTACTGTCTTGCTGTTAACCTGTTTCATAGATTCTTGACTGGTGGGGACACAAGATGAGTAAATCCAAATTAACAGCTTGAAGGGGCATAGGGAGGCTTGTCCAAGATCATACTATGAGTTAGCCTTTTGACTTCTTTTCCTATCACATCACATTGGACTTTCAAAGAGACTCAGTCACAAATCGATGAGGTATGTTTTTCTTCAAGGATGTAAAGACTCCTTCCTTTTTTTTGGTTTAGTTCTTCTGTATATCCCTTAAATGTCTGTGTTCTCCAGTGGTGCTTACCCACCCTCTTCTCTTACACTCGACCTTCTCTCCTGGTGTGATCTTCCCTAGCTCTGTGCTGTTCGCTGTGATCATGGGTGGATGACTCCCCAGCTGATGCCTCTGACCTTAAGCTCCTTTGTCTGGCTTAGTTTACCTGCTTTCCAGTCCTTCCCGCCCACGGGCACACTCAAAACAAACTTCTATAAAACCAACAGTACTGGCTTCAGACCTGCTAGAGAAGGGCCTGCTGGCTCTTGCAGTTGAGGGTCAGTCAGTTGAGAAACACATTCAGCACACCCAAATGTTCTTCTCATCCTGCATCTCCGAGTGGGCAGCATCCCCCAGGATCCTGAGCTGGAAAGGCGGCAGCCAGCTTCCATATCCCTCGCTCCCTGCCACATGAGTCATCACGCCCTTCTGGTTCCACCCTTTAAATATCTCTCGACTCCCTTTGCGCCTCTGTCTCTTGTGCCAGTGGGCCGTGCTCCGCTTTGAACTGAATGCTGTGGCACCTTCTCCAGTGGTCCTTCCACCACCTACTCTTTCCTTCCTCCATTTCCTCTTCCTTTGCAAATACTGAGATAGGAATCCTAAGGGGGAAAAAAACCAACAATAACAACTGGAGCCCACCACTCTTTCTGTCAACTGCTGTGCCTGCTGCGAAACCTCTTTAGTGTAGCGCAGGTTGGGGGTTAAGAGCCTGGACTCCGGAGCCGGACTGCCTGGGTTCGCATTCCCTTTATTAGCTGAGTTATTTTGAGTAGGTTACTTCGCCTTTCTCTTCCTCAACCTTCTCACCTATGAATGGGTGATGGTATTAATACCTGCTTCATAGGGTCACTAGAAAGATTAAATGAGTGAATATTTGCAGTGCACTTAAAACAGTGCTTAGCATGCGGGTAATCCTGCTCTGTTAGAGAAGTGTATACCTCTTTAACTCAACACAGAGGCTTTTCAAAATTGAGTGATAGTGATCCGTCAAAGCTCAGGTTCTCAGCCCCCCTGCCCTTGATACTGTGCCATCAGCAATACTCAGCAATGTGCCATTTTTCATACCATTTGTCCCTGAGTTCCTTCTTGTTCACTCCTTTTCCCAGTCTCCCTTCCCTGAAATGATCCTTCAAATTGATTACTCGTCTTTTAAAATCCAGAGACATGGCTCCTTTCTGAAGCCATCTCCACAATACTGGACACATATAACACCCCTCCCCAACCTACTTCCGTGATTGTGTATATTTTATCTGAGTGGGTGATCTAGAGCCTATAGAGTGGGACAGACATAATTCCAACTCTGATTCAACCCTTTACTGACTGCATGGCCTTGGGCAAGTTACCTAACCTCTCTGAGCCTCACGTGTAACTAGAGGGGAATAAGTTTCCTACATGACAGAGCTATTATGAACATTATATGGTGTGTGGAAGTTCACAGCAAGTACCATATTGTTCTAATGATCTCCACTAATACAGACATCACACACTAATTTGTAGTTTACATATGCTTTTCCGTGTGGGCTCCAGCCCTGTTCTCCTCAGTGCGGTAATCCCAGCATCTCCTGTAGTAGAACATCACTAATACTGATGGTCACTTGAACCCCTGGGCCTGGACGCAGATCATCTTACTGGGGACGAAGTGAGTGTCTCAGCCTCGCAGACCTCTGAAGCATTGTTCCCAGGAGGGTGTTTTATTTTCTTGATGGAAGGAAGTGAGTCTTCACCTGGGAGGTGAAGAGATGTTCTAAACTGAGCAGGTGGTGTGAAGCAAGGTGTGAAGGCCTGCCAGGTGTGTGGGGGGCATGCAGGGAAGGCAGGAGAAGAAGGCCTGGAGACCTGCTGGCTTTGGGGAGGAGAAGGGGCAGACAGGCAGGGAGATCTGGAGAGCCGCTGTAAGGGAGGTGGCAGGTAGCGTGAAGGTGTAGGAGGAGGCAGCTTTGGGGTGGAGGATGTGGGGAGGCTAAGAAGGGTGCGGAGGCTGAGTATCCTGTCTAGTGGTAGCACAGTTCCCTGGCCACCTTATCATCTTGGCTGCGTGCACTGTTAAGAGGACACCTTTCCTGAGCTCCCTGTATTTGCTCATTAACTATCTCTCCCCACTAGAATTTAAGATCCAAAAGGTAAGAACTTTAGTCCGTTTATACCAATGTGTCACCTACAGAAAGAATATTCCCTGACACATCAGCCCTTAGTAAAAATTTGTTGAATGAATGAATCCTGCCATCCAAGGGCAGTACCCATTCATATTTTTGGGCTCTGCCATTTGATAAGTAGGTTATTTAAAAGCGTGAGTTAAAAGTTACTGCAATAGAGTGTATCTATTTTAAGCATACAGTTCAATGAGTACCGGCCAATATATACGCTTGTGTGTATAACGAATGCCGCCATTAAGATCTAGAACATTCCCCTTACTCCCAAAAGGAATTCTTGTGTCTCTTGGTCGTTCCCACTCCTGGCCTCAGACAACTATTGATGCTGTTTTTGTTGTTATTTATTTATGGCTTTCTTCTCTTCTAGAATTTTATATAAATGGAATAGTTCTCATGTTTTGCTTTGTTCAACATGACAGTTTTGAGGTTTATCTATGTTGAGTGTAGCTGTGGTTTGTTTGGTTTTATTGCTAAGAAGTAGCAAATGACTTTGTATCTTGCTTTCTGGTGTTTTGTGACCACAATGAAAACAACCTGCCTGGCTGAAATTTTGACTGTCTCTTAGCAGCTATGTGGCTTTGGGCAACTCTGTCTTCTCTTTGCCTCGGGCCTCTCAGCTGTGAGATGGGTTAATAATCATACCTACATCATAGGCTTGCAGGGAGGATTCAGTGAGTTAAATTAAACATGCAAAGTCCTTGGACTGGTGTCTGGAACAAAGGAGGTAACTGTTAGTAATAGTTGCAAAACTACCGTTTTGCAAATGAACAAAAAAACCATTAAGGCACAAAAAAGTTAAATCATTTTCCCAGTGTTATTTGGGTTTCAGGCCAGACTGGAATCAAAGCCTGTCTGATTTGTCTTTGTGTTCTTCTTCTTTGCACCAGGCTCTTTGTGTGTGGTACACACACAGACAGAAGGGAGGTAAAGGGGAGAGGGGCTGCTCAGCTTGGGGGATGTTGGGCTTCCCTCTAGCTATTCACCATCCCTACCTCTGTGGGTAGAGTCTCACCCCTCCGTTGGCCTGCTGGTGGGTGGAGTTGGGGCTTCTTGCCCCTTGCTCCCCTCCTGGGCCCTCTTGGGCAGCTGAGCTTTGCATCAGGAACACCTCTTGCAATCACACAGCATCAGCCCTGCAAGAAGCTAATTTGATAAACCCCACTCCAAAGCTCATTGAACCTGTCTATAACGGTGCTTAATTAAAGTGCAGAAACTTTGAAGAGATAGCAAGTTACTGCTTAATGTAATACCAGAGTGCCACTATTCTACCATCTGCCTCCCTCTTTGCAGTAATTGCTTCCTGACATTTGTTTATTTTAATTAGGAGAGCAGTCTTGATCAAGAGGGAGGGCAGGCAGGGTCAGAACTATTGGGGAGGAGGAAGAAAGTGGAAAAGGGGAATATGATGTAGTAATAGTGTCCTGAAGGGGAATCATGATTGTCCTTCTGGTGATTCCCATGGTATCTTCATCTTCGCATGGAGATGGAACTGCGGAATTTCTCCCTACAGTGAAAGCATAAAGCTGACTTTAGGATCACGGTCTCAGGTCTTGGGAGTGTCCTTTAGGAAGCATGGGAGCTTCTTGGTTAGCAGATAGAGGCTCCCACCTTGTTAGGAAGGAGGGAGATAGGAGATGGGGTTGGCAGATCCCAGAGTGATGGTCCTAGCAGCACTAACTACCTTGCTGTGACAGATTGGAGACACCTCCCGTACCAAAAGGGTCTTAGAGTAGAGGAAAAGAGCAGCACTTTTGTATCTATTTGTTCTACTGTTTCTCTCTCATGTTTCCATGGGGTGCTTGGTTATCTTTGATTGCGTGTTGGTCATTTCACAAGAAAATTATTTCTAAGTGTAAATTAAAGCCTGAGATGAAGAAGAAAACTTCCTCCAGAGGCAAAATTTATTCTATTTTTTTTTCTGGTGTGTGTGGGAGGGTGCTGTGTATCTTGGACACCACCTTAAATGAAATTGAAGGCTTGAGGCTCCCTCGAACCCCACCTGCAGGTTCACTTGTGGTCTTGAGTCCTGATGAGTTGTTCTCACCTGTAGGGGCCTGCTTCGTTGTGAGAAGGTCCCCTTTTGGTCCCCCTGACTTGTGAAGGTTCTGGGAGCGAATTTCTGCCTAAACAAAGTTTAGATTTGCCCAACTCAGAAGAAAGTGATTTCTATTCCTTTCCAGGTTCCTGTTTCCTTTCAAGAACTGTTTTTTATTTTTTTTCTTTTGTTTTTTCTTACTATCTGATCAGCATTTGATGGTTTTAAGAAGACACAATGTATATTTTATCCAGATTCCTAGTTTGTTTTTAATCATAAGAGCCTGCCATTACCAGAAAAATCCCTAATCGTAGTTTTAAAATTTCATTTATTTTTACTTCTGGCAGCAGAACTCTTTTTTTGTCGAATGAAATCTCACATAGGATCTCAGTATGAAAAATAAAACAAATGGAATAAAAAAGATGCAAGTGGAGCTGTTCTGGTTAAAGAGGGCCAGGTTCCCAGGATCTGCCCGCCAGACCTCTGCCTTGTCAGACTCACATGGAGTGTCTCTAAGGACCTGAGTTTCGCAGCATGGTTTAGAAAACCTCTTTTCTAAGGAGACCTTAGAAAAGCTGCCTGGTTTGACTGATCTTGAGGAACCACAGCTTTGGCAAAGCTCATCTAGTGCTTTCCTTGGAAACAAATGGTTCTTGATATTTTAGGATCTAGGCTGGAAGCCTAGATCTTGGGTAGGGTGCTATAAGAAATGACAAGATGTGCTGCTCTCGTCCCAGGGAGCCCTGTGAAATTAAGGCCAGGAGAGTGGGGATCTTCTCAACCCTTTTAGGAAGATTGGGCTGGGGTCGGGGGAAGAGCATGGCAGGGAGATGAGGATGGATCCCCCAAGAGGCAGACATCAAAGCAGGATTGATTACTCTTATTGGGGAAGTGCTTGTGAAGGGTTAAAGGGGAGAGAGCAGGGAGGCGAAGGTGTTGGGACTTCCATGCCAATCTGACCTTGTGAAAGGAGCGGGGAGGAAGGACTGAACAGCAAGACCCTCACATAGCACAGCTCTGATGGAAGTCCTCAAGTGAAGCTGGTTGTTAGAGGAGTCTCACTCTGGGCAGAAATGGGAGGAGGGGGGACCCAGCATCCTAACATGCTTAATTGTTGGCCGGGAGCAGCCTCTGTGAATGAATGGCGAACCCTAAGGGTGGCTGTGGGGACTGTGGTCGGCTCTGCTCCCTGCAGCAGGCCCTCTTGAAGGAGATCTAAATGGTACAGCTCCATGGCCACCATCAGAATGGAGGACTGCCCCAAGAGCACCAAGGTGTTTGCTGAAACAAGGCAGGAGGGAGAGTAAGGCTACTTTCCAGACCAAAGAGATAGCTAGAGTGAGCTGCTGCCCGCTTATTCCCCAGAAACTCAGTGTCCACGTCAGTGGGTTTCTGCTCAGCTTGTCTGAGTATGTTCTCCAAGCTCGTTGGGCGCAGGCTTGTGGGGATCTCATGTGACTGCTCACGTCGTTCCTTCTTCCAACCTCCCACTGGTTTCGGCTGCTCTCGGCATAAAGACCACACCCTTTACCCTACCCTTTTTGGCCTTGCCTGAGCCCTGCCTGCCTCTTCATGTCTACTATATCCCATGGTTCCCCGCTTGTCACTATTCCAGGCTCCCGGGTCCTTCAGTCTCTTATACTTGCTTTGCTCATTTCTACCACAGGGGCTTTGTCTATGCTGTTTCCTCTGCCTGGAATGCTCTTCTCTCTCTCTGTCTCTCTTTTGTCTTAGTGTGAGTGTCACTTCTCCAAGCAGGGCCAAAGTCCCCTTCTTGCGGCTCTCTGAGTTCCACAGTCATGACTGGTACCCATGTCATGGAGGACTTTATCATAGGCACAGACTTACATCGTGCTGGCTGATTGCTGTTCAGTCCCACTGGCCTTAAAGCTCCACAAGGGCAGGGGCTACCTCTGTCTTTGTTGATCACGGTACCAGCGAGCCTGGCACCCTGGAGGTGCTCCATGGAAGTGTTTTGTTTTGGTAAATAATCCACAGAGAGGAGGAAGTGAAGAGAATATTTGGATATCCAATAAGTAAAAATAAAGTAAGCACAGAAACTCAGTGAAGGCAGGGTGAGATGTATTCCTCCAGGGCTGGGGGTGGCTTTCAAGGGCTTCGTCAGTCCGGCTTCTGGTAAGCCCAGGGACGCAGGTGACCTCTTGTGCTCCTATGGCTGGGACCAACACCTTTGCTCTGGTCTCTCTTGTGTGATCCGCAGAAGCAAGCTGAAGGCCATGCCGGGGTACGTGTGGTCTCTGCTCTGCTCGTGCTGTTGGTCTGATCTTGCATAAGCCATTAACTCCTTTGACGCCGTTTCCTCATCCGTACAGTAGGAATGATAATGTGTGGTTTAAATGGACACGTGGAAGATTAAATGAGATAATATGTGAAAGAGTTCTTTCTTTAAACTCTAAAGTGTGTTATAAGTATTTTTATTGTGTCGTGTCTTATTTCTGTTTGGTACAAGGAGCCTAAAACCATTGAGGATGTGGGCTGGGGAATGGGGCTATTTTCTAGGCTCTGCCACTGATTTTGCTTTTGAGCCCACCCTAGCTTCCCCTCCTTTGTGGATGAGATATTTTTAAATGCACTTCTGAAAAGGAGCCGAAAAAGTTTTGGAGTATCACCTCTGAAAGAGAAAGGAAGCCTAAGGGATGGTTTGGAGCAGGGCCTTAGTCTCTGGGCCCAACTTCCTCCTTTAAGGAAAGGAAGGAGCTATGTTAACTTCAGTCCTTTTAGTAGGAAACCCCATAAGTCCTTATGGATAGGAAGAAATCAACTAGGGACGGGGTGGAGGGTGTTGCCACACAGATTGGTACAGCGGGCACAGCGCACAAGGAAGCTAGCATGGCCTCTGGCTTGAGACATTTATTTGGTCCCAGTAGAAACTCTTTGGCACTAGGAGTAGGCAGATGCTAGGAACAGAGTTGTTCATGGGTATTTCTTTCTGGAGGTCAATGCAGAGATGTAGCCCTTTGGGAAGTGAGGACGTAGATCAGGAGGTGTGTGAAGGGATGCCCGCTCTGCAGATGCCGATGCTGCCTAAAACCCTGCGAAAATTAGGGTTGAGAGCTTCTTCGGCGCACTCTTTTGTGTTGAGCGTAACCGTTTCCTGGCGCTGCCACGTTTGTGCCTTGGTTTGTACCGGGGTGAACGCTGTCAGGGCCTCTCACTCCCATCTGTATTCTGCACTTTGGCCCCTTCTCTGCTTCTTCCTCCTTCGTGTGTTTCTCTAAGACATCAGTCCTGACTCCACAGCCCCCAGAGTAAGTGCTGAGCTTGGTCTGATGAACTGCTGTGGGTTTAAGGATACTGTGGGGACGTTTCTGTCAAGATGATCAATTAAAGAGGAAACAGAGGAGCAAGTTTGATTAAAAATTTTTAGGGAGCATGATGTAAAAACTTCAATTAGTTTTATTTTTGCTTCCATTTTCAGCATGCGTCTGTCTCCCTTCCTCGTTTTTTAAGCCTCTTGAAACTGGATAGAGATTTACCAAGCACATGTAAAAGTAATTCTATTCATTCATCATGGTTATTTTGCACATGATGTATCTTGGTGTCCCCCCATTCCGTTACCCCACCCTTCCCAATTTATAGCAGGTTTGTTTGGTTTATTTACATTTTTCCGTTTTTCCCTTTTCCCCTTCCTTCTTTTCCCCCTTCTCCCTTTCTAGTTCTCCTCTCTTTTGAATGTCATCTTTTACCTAATATCTATTATACCTCTTTGTCCTCGTTTATACTTGTGGTTTCTCATCTCAGAGAAACAATAAGTAATTATATTCAAAGACAACTTTTTTCTTCCTAAAGATTTCGAATTAATTGTCTTTTCTGGGATTAATTGTCTTTTCTTTGGTCCAGATGTGAAATGATAGTTTGCATTTGTGTTTTTCATTTACATTGGCTGATTTGTCCTCCAGATGTCTCTGGGGCTGGTAGTTATTTTGTTCTGGTTGCTTAGCTGAGTAAACTGAGGCCAAGTTTGGCAAAGCTCACAGGACTATTGACAGCTCTGGTGTGAGCTCTGACCTTCTTGTGCCCTGTTCTACCCTCCCTCCACCTGGATGGCCAATGACCAAGACTCAGGGCCCCTTTAACTCTACTTGACCAGACCCTACTGGTTTCACAGTGCCTGGCAAGAGCAAGGCTACTGGAAGCAAAGTCTTCCCTAGTTGGGAGGTGAATGAAGACCTTCCCAGCAATGCAGTAAGTTTGAGAAGATGACCAGTTTCCCTTCATCTTTAGTCTCCTAGGGCAGCTACAAGTACCATTAACTGATAGCTGTAGAAATTGATCTGGCACAACTATGGAGTGTGAAGTCCATAACCAAGGTCCTGGTGTGGTTGTGCTCCCTCTGCAGCTCTGGGGAAGGGTCCCTCCTTGTGCCTGCCTGGCTTCTGGGATCACCAGCAGCCTTGGTGTCTCCTGTCTTGCTACATCAGTCAGGTCCCTGCTTCCATCATCCCATGGTCTTTTTTCAGTGTCTCTGTGTCCAAATCTTTCTCTCCGTCTAAGGACACCAGTCACTAGATTTAGGCCCTGCTCTCCAGTATGACCTCCTCTCGCCTGGATGAGATCTACAAAGACCCTATTTCCAAATCGGGTCGCATCCACAGGTAGCAGAGGGTAGGACACCAACATCTCTTTTTCAGGTATACAGTTCAGCCCACACCATCTCATTTTAGTCTACCCTTTCTGTTTGTTTGATTTGAAAAATGCTCCCTTTAAAAATGAAATTATGCTTATTATGAATGGTAGTTTTTATTTATAAATGTATAAGATTCAGAAAAATACAACCCTTCACATTCCCATCAATCATTCAAGTGAACAATTGACAGATATTTGCTTCCCGTAATTTTTTCAAAGGATAAAAATATTTAAAAAAATAGCTTTAACAATTACTGCTAACCCTCACATTGGTACATTATCTGCCTCATTCTCAACCAGGGAAATTTTGGAGGTGCTACTATCATTTAGCAGATAGAAGCTGAGGAATGCTGTTAAATATCATAATGCACACAACAACTCCACACCAAAGATTTACCTGGTGCCAAACATGAACAGTTTTCAGGTTGGGAAACCTTATTTTAGAGAGAACGTTGGTGATCTTGACATGTACCCTTCAAAAAATGTTTTTCATACTTTTACATACACTTATAAGTCTGAATAAACCGCATGTGGTATTGTGTTGCTCTGCATGAATATTCTTTAAATTTGTATAAATAGTATCATAACATATTATGCATCTTCAGTTTTCCCCTTCAACATTTTTTAGATCTATTCATATTGCTGTATATGCGTGTATATAATATACATATATAATTTCTTTTAACTGATGTACAGTTTGTTGTTTTAAAAAATGTCTTAGCTGGGTACCATGTCAGGTACCTGTAGACGTAGCTGCTCGGAAAGCTGAGGTGGGAGGACCAGTTGAAGCCAGGAGTTTGAGGTCAGCCCAGGTGACACAGGCCCCTTCTTACAACCAATCAATCAATTAAATAAATAAAACTTAAAAATCTTTACTGATGAAAGAAGAAATGTCCCATATTACATATAGTCTCTTCTAGGTGGAATCACAGTCTATTTCCTTGTAACATGTATTAAGTTTGGAAACCCAAGACCAGATGCCAGAAGGCGGGCCCCCAATCCTGGCTGGAAAGCATCCCATCTCCTGGGGTGTTAATTCTCTTTGAGAACTTAATCCATCTAGAATATAGCAAATCAGAGGCCCCAGGAGTCCTCTGTCAGGTGGTAGGGATAATGGTGCGTGTTACTACTCTCATCTGCCCACAAAGCAGGGCCACCTTTAGCTTTTCAAATTCTCTAGCTTCTTTTCCTCATTATCCGAGCTGGAAGTATCAGAAGCATTGGGGCACCTAGACAGAAGCATGAGGATCTTACCGGGCTTGCTCTGTATTAATGGCCTCAGGCTGCCATAGAAAACTACCGTAGCTTGGGGTGCTTAAACAACAGAAATTTGAATTTTTCTCCTGGTTCTAGAGGCTGGAAGTCCGAGATCAGCATGTTGGCGGGGTTGGTTTCCTCGGAGGCCTCTCTTCTTGGCTTGTGCATGGCTGTGTTTCTGCCATGTCTGCACATCATCTTCCCTCTGTGCTAGTCTTGTGTCCACATGTCCCATTCTTACAAGGAGGTCGAGCAAGTGGGACTAACACCCATCTTAATGACCTCGTTTTAAGGTCATTACCTCTTTAAAGAATATACTTCCAAACACAGTCACATTAGTCACTGCGGATTAGAAATTCAACACGGGAATCTGAGGGGGCACAATTCACTTCCTAACCCCTCTAATATGCAGGGTGAATCTTTCTAGAGAATGACGGGGTCACACGAAATTTTACGGGATACTTGATACTAAGAACTTTATAATGTTTAGCTTGGGGGTTTACTAATCGTACATTAAACTTAAAGTGAGTGAAATCAGAAAAGTCAGGACTCAGTGAGGTCCAAGACAGATTTTGTTTCCCAGAAGAAATTGAATAGGGTGACAAATTTGGGGGAAAAAAGGCTGCTTTTGAGGAACAATATTAGGTATACATAGGCCACCATGTATCCAAAGTCCCCTTGACCATTCTCAAAGATTAATTCATAAAGGACCTTGAAGGAAAGCACTTTGGTCCCATCAGAAGGCTTGGTTTTGACCCGTGCTGTACTTCCTACCTGTGTGACCCTGAACAAGTGTCTTAGCTCCGAACTCTCCGTGTCCCCATCTCTGAAATGGAGGTCACAATACCCCCGTGGGTTTCTGCAAGAATAAGATGAGAACAGTGCTTAGTATCTGGTCGGTTTTCAAACATGATTTCTTTCTGGAATCTGAATCTAAGGAGATTGGACTCTTTCCTATTTGCAGCAAGGAGCTTCTTGAGACGCATGGGAGCGATCTGTTTAAATGTGGGTTTCAGAAAGTTAATTCTGGCTGGAAGCAGTACAGAAGGAGAGGTGGGAGTGGGGAGGAGTTGGAAGATCAGTTATTAGGTTTTGAAAGAATCCAACTGAGAGGGACCTGCCTGGACTGAGTGAGTGAGTGAGGTGGGTGAGTTGGGGGAACGAGGGGAGGAGGGTGTAGAAAGAAGAGAGAAGAGAGCAGGAAATGAAGGGTATGTAGGAGCTAGCACTGGAATGTAAGAAGGACGGGCTGTAGGACTGTGAGAAAGCACAGAGGAAGAGACGATGCTGCCAGGTGGCTTGCGGGGCCTTCTGAAGGCGGGAGGATATGAAGGAAGGTAACCGATTCAGATGGAATAGATGGAAGAGGGCATGGAGGAAGAAAACAGTGAGTTTGCTTTTAATCAGCTGATATCCGAATTGCCTGGAGGACATCCAGGACCAAGAGTGTCAGAGAGAGAGTGGGTTGTTTGTTAAGGGGTCTGTGGCTAAAGCTCCAGGGGACACTGATGTCCTCCGGGGGAAGAGAAGAGGAGCAACTGGGAGTGACTTTCCAGGTCTAGAGAGGGAGGAGGAGGAGCACAGGAAAGTGGCAGGAAGGGGCGCAGGGTGAGAACGCAGCAGGAGCCTGTGGGGGTTGGTACTGGCAAGAAGCTGGTTTGGGCATTTTAGAAGCCCTGGCGATTTTGGGAGAGGCATGTGAGTTGGGCACATGTGGGATACAAAGAGGATGAGGCTAGAAAAGAAGGCTTGGAGATTATGAATTTTGATGGAGAAGCCGATTACAAAGAATATCTTAAAGATGAGGCAAGAGGGAAGAGTCTCGTTTCCTTTTAAGGTTACTGGCACACTGCAGAGCAGTGGGCGGGGTGGGAAAGCAGTCAAAGGAGCCTATAGAGGGAGTTCAGGGAGGTAGTGATAGAACAAGGTCCCAGGGAGATGGGAGGGCTCAAAGCAAGAGCCCTTGGGGGACTCAGTCTTGAAGAGACCATTTTTTAATCGACAAAGGAAAGGGCTAGGTGGATAGGAGGAAAAGCGAGTAGTTGAAAGGGAGAGAGGTAAAGGCCTTCGTGTGTATACTTTCCCAGTACAGTGAGACCGCTGTAACATCTGCTCAGTAAACAAGGTGGAAGGGGTAGAAGGGAGCAAACTGGGGAACAGCTTACTGAAGTTGTCAGGGACAAAGTTATAGTTACACACATCAGCACAGATGGGCTGTTGGTTTCTGGTTCTGACTCATTGCTCAGGGACAGGGGAAGTGGGTGCTTGGATTCCTCCAAGTGGAGAACTGGCAGGGTGGTGGGAGTCCAGGGGAGGGAGGAATGACGAAGTTCTTTCTAGGTGAGAAATGAAGATCATAGGGCAGAGAAGGGGAGCTATATCATGGAAGTGAAGAGACTGGGGTGCTACGGCTATGTTCAAGCTGGAGAGGAGGATTAGGAAGAGACGGGAAGTACAAGATTTCTGAGATAGATGTTTGGTGGAGAAGTACTTTGAGGTCAAAATCCAGCTAGGTATTAAGGGAATGGTAAGGCAGGTGTGGGTTACCAGAGCTGGGGAGCAAGGGGCCATGAGGCCAGAGCATTGAGCATAAGGGCATTGCACACAATAGTAGGAGCCAGGGTGCAGAAAAGAAATGTTAATCAGTTAAGTATCTCAGTGGAAGAGTGCTCTTGGGATGACGAATTGGTCAGCTCTTACTATATTTCAGATACCCACAAAAGTCTTGGTGGTAAGCCACAGTAAGCATTGATTAGCTCCCATATCTGCAGGTAGTCAGTTTAGACCAGACTCATCCAGGTAAGTGTGTTGACCTTGCATCTGCAGATTGACTGATATTTGGCCGATTTAGCTTGGTCATGTTTGGGGTAGCTGGCTGGGATAGCTCCGGTCCTTCACCGGCTGGGACTGATGGGCTAGCTCAGGCATGCTTTTCATATGATAGCAGAGGTGTAAAAGAACAAGCACTTTTCAAACCCGTGGGTGCATCGTTCCTGCTAATATTTCTTTAGCCAGAGAAAAATCCTGCGGCTGAGCCCGAAGTCAAGGTGTGAGGAAGTATGCTCTACTCGTGCATTTGAGGCGGGAGTGGCAAGCATTTTTGAACAATAACCTACTCAACCCCAGCTGGCTGGTGAGGGTGACAAGGATGGAGAGAGGTGGGGGTATAAAAGGAACCGGGCCTTTAAGTAATAGTGACAGAAGAACAAAGGTGGGGAGAAAGGATGTTATTTACTCTGTTTCCACCCGGAAGTACAAGTGGCCCCAACTGAGAGTGTTCGGAAAAAAAAAAAAATCATTTGATTTGAAAAGATACAAATTTTTGTATTGTGAGAAGTCAAATAGGCACAGCAGGAATTGTGGCAGGGACAGAGGGAGGAGTTCAAAAGAGGTGTTGTGAGGCACTGGGGTCAGCAAGCAGCTGCCTGAGTGGGGAATTCTACCCTTAGGAGTAAGATTGCCAGAATGAGCGCATGTGTGCGTGCGCAAACACACATGCACGCACGCACACACACACACTCACGCACGCACACCTGCTAGAGAGCTTGGGCTGACCCAAGGGAAACTCCATGAAATCTTATTGTCAGGGGAAAGTGTTGCAAAGACCAGCCACCCCTCTGCCTTGACTAACTGGGGAGAGCAGCTGTTTCCCAGCGAGGACATGAGGTTTCCAGGGGGAGATGGTTGCAGCTCCACACTATACTTGGGATTTCACAATTGCTTTTACTCTGACTGATTTTTTTTTTTTTTTGGCATTACAAATAAGGAAGTGAGAGGGTGGGTGTGGGAAGAAAACTATTTAAATGGAGATGCAGTAATAGAAATAACATTCATCCTTGGAAAGAGCGACTGTAGAAGCAAGATGGATGGGGGTGGGACACCTCAAACCTTTATTTTCTCTCTGCGGAGTCTCTCACTACCTTGCAGTGTTCCTGACCTTATCTCCCCTAGTAGGCAGTAGGCTCCTTGCGGGTAAAGGCTGGCTTGTATTAATCACAGCTATATTCTCAGTGCTGTGGCTCACACTGAATGTAATAGGTGCTCATTGTATATGCTTCACTGGATGAATGAATGAATGAATGATGGGAGATTAAAAAACTAGTATATTCATTTCCACTTTAAAGAACTCCAAACTTTTATTTGGTAACGTCACTCAACAAAAATTTAGGGACCTCCTGAATTTTAAGCAGGATGACTAGGCGATCGCAGAGAATGAGACATAGTCCTTGCCAGATGGTTGCTTGTTTTTGCTTGCAACTTTGGGAACAGCAGCTAACAATACAGAGTCACACTGGAAAGTTTCAAGCCTCAGTTTGTCCACCTGTGTAAGGGGGAGGCTGAAACAGATGCTTTTGGGTTTTTTTCTACAAGGCTCCTTGGAGTCTTTGATAGTCTATTGTTCATTGTGATCTCTAAAACAGGGACAAGAATTAGATTTTTCTGGAAACTATTTGACTTGTTTTTCTGTCCTTTCTCCTCTGTTTTTAGAATATCTTGTGGGACTGGTTGTCTAAGGAATATATTTTGGGGAGTGTGGGTTTAGACTGATGCTGGCAGACCCATCCTTGTCTAGAATTTTATCTGAAGGTCGTCCCCATACACTTGCATCAAGTGTAACTGTGTTTTTAAAATTTCTCTATGCTTGGGATGGGATGGCTGCTTTTTAGGAGATCTGGTAGGGTCATCTGGGTATGTGTGTCCTGATGATGTTGGAAGTGGGTGTTCAGGTTCTGGGACTGAGTTGTACTTGTGAGGCTTTTACTTTAGTTCAGATTTGAGGCATCCAGGATACCTTTCAACCCCAGGGAAGGAGAGGATGAGTGGATTAGGTTGTGTATGATTATGGTCAGATATTGGGAGTGTTGGTCATGACACGGGACAGAGTCAGGATTTCTAAAAATAGACAGTTCCAAAGTAAGGCATTAAGTCTAGAAAAGAGGGGATTGGCTGCTTTCCCCCTCTTGGATTGTGTACCTGGATAGAATGTGGCCTCAGCTATTACAGCAACTGACTGTTCAGCTGTATGGCCAGATGGTTAAAAACTTGGAGTAGGGATGAAGTGTAGACCTCTCATATATCTCCCCTCAATAAGAGCCATGACCTTCTAATTGGTCTTTCTGTGTCCTCATGTAGCCCTTTCTAAAGCATTTTCCAGCTAAGGCAGGGTGGAACATTCTTGTAATCTCAGCTACTTGGAAGGCTGAGGCAGGAGGATTATAAATTTGAGGCTGCCTGGGCAACTTTAGGAGACACTGTCTTAAATAAAAAGGGCTGGCGATGTAGCCTGGTGCCCCCTAGATTCAATCCTAGTACTCTAGTATCACAACAAATGAGCAAACAAACACCCAAATACATTAAAACAAGACCCAAACCAGGTCCCAGGCCATGTAAAACATAGACTTTGTCCCATCACTCTCTCTGTTTAATGGCTTTTCAAGAGCTTTTTAGCTTCACTCCCAGGACTTTTGGAACTCTACTCTCAACATGACTTTTCAGTTTCACATTCTCCTCTACTCTTCTCTCCCACCTCAGCTACACTGCAGCTGGATAGAATTTCTTATGGTTTCCTGAGCCTCCCACGATCTTTCTGGTTTCCCTGTCTTTACTCATGACTTTCCCTCTACTGGAGCATATCCCTGGTGGCCTCCTCCAGCAATTCTGCTCATTCTCTGAGTATTTGTTGACCTCTTTTGTGACTGTTGCTCGCAATTCTATTTTCCCTTACTCAGTAAGCTCTGAGTGGGATCTTTGGGGCTCTGAGACTTTACAGGGTGCCTGGCAAGTACCAGGTACTTACTAGACATTCTTCGAGTGAATAAGTGTGAGTTTCGTTGAATAACGTGGGCATCGTGACCCCATAATTTCTTCTTGTCTCCATCTCATAGACACTCATCTTTCCATATATATAAAGACTTACCTAATCTGAAATAATAGACTACCACACTGGTTTAGCAAAGAGATGGAGTTATAGGGTATTTTTAAAAAGGGAAGTAGTTTCGTTACCTTTCAAGCATGGCATATTTTTAAAAAGCTAAGATTTAAACAGGTGCTAATAAGTGAAAAATTAAAGCAAAATTATAGGTATGTATTAGTCCTGATTGTATAATAGTGTATCATAAACAAAGGACAATAAACATTCCAGAATTATCACTGGAGGCCCAAAATTGAAGCCATGCTGATAGAATCATTAATTTTTCAAGCCTTGGGTTTGAAAAAGATCCTGATTTTCTTTTTAAAAATTCAAAAAATATTTTTACTGTTAAGTAAAACCTAAAACTTTGTAGAGAAAGATGTCATTAGAACTTTCTACTTTTGGTGGATAATGGAAATTGCACTTGAATGATTGCAATTCCGGCTTAGCAGCCCAAGATGAGGTGTGTTGTTCCGCAGTAATTCACTGTTACAGGCAGAGTCTGGCATAGGTGGGTCCCTTGCGTGTCATCCTGAGCATTTAATTACTGTGAGATGAGCCCATACGTTTTATTTTCTATGCCAGTTGCAATTCGTGTTATACCTGGGGTTTGCTTAGGTTGTTGGCTTGAGAAGGACTTCTGAGGCTTTACCAGGGCTCAGGAGTCAGGTGCCATAATTGATTAGTGGAGTGTGTCGTGGGGACAGGAAGGGAAGTTAACTGTGTTTACCCGTTTTACCTGAGAGATCCCATAAACTGATATGATCCTAATCAGTGCGATATAAAGTTAAAATCAAGGGACTTACTGTTCAAGCATAAGATTCAGTTACATCACTTACTGTTTCTGTGACCCTGAACAAAATCATAGTTTGTTTCTGAGCTTCACTTTCTCTGTAGGTAAAGAAAGTAGAAAAAAATGAACATCCACTTGTTAGGAAGGGTAGATGAGAGAGTGCTTTGTCAGCACTAACATATTCCACACGCATTAGTGTCTACTGTTTTTAAAGGGGGCTATGAGGTCACTGCCGTGTGTACTTAGGACTTGCTTGTCTGCTCTTTGTGTGTTACATGCATATTGCCCGTTTTACACTCTCAGCTCACAGCACGCAGAAGCGGGGCTGATTCTTGCCGTGGCACGCCACATAGCCTGGGGCAGTGGTGGCGAGCCTGCGGCGTAAGTGCCCACGCAGGCTGTTTGTATCTTTGGAAGCTCTGAGGGTTTTGCCATCACTGGCCTAGGGCTGTCACCAGCGTCCTGCTGCTTTGGTTCCTCAGGCAGGTACACTGAAGCGCATGAAGTTGACCCACATGGTGGGGCTTGTAGGCTTGGAAGTCCCGTTCCTCTTAACTTACACTGTTAAGTGCTCATGGTAAACCGGAGCTAAGGTCTTAGATTTGCTTTTTGTAGTTGCCTGGGACTGGCAGTCTAGAACCTCACAGAGCTGCAGCTTTGGCCGAGATCACTGGGCTGCGTCTCATCCTCTCAGAGGTGAACTCAGGCATGTTCTTGTGAGAGAGGAGCAGGGGTGAGTATGTTAGTCACCTCTCTGTTGCTGCAACAGAATACCTTGCAGGAGAGCTTAAAGGAGGAAAGGTTTATTTTGATTCATGTCTAAGAGGTTTTAGTCCATGGTTGGCTGACTGCAAGGCAGGGACATCACAGAAGAAGGGCCTGGTGGAGGAAATCTGCTCACCTCATGGCAGCCAGGAAGCAGAGAGGGAAAAAGCCAGAGAGAAAGGGGCCAGGAACCAGATATAGTCCCCCATGAGCCACTCCTTTCAAATAAGCTCTGACTCCTCTTTCCGTTACCTCCCAATAATACTGTCAAATGATATTCTTGTCAGTGGATTAATCCATCAATTAAATTAGAGCCCTTGTGATCAAATCACTTTCTGAGAACCCTACATCTGAACGCCTGAGCGTTTCAGGGGACATTTTAGATCTGAACTGTAACAGTGAGCAGGCAGAAAATACAAAGCACTTATCAAGCCTCTGCTTATGTTATCTTTGCTAACGTCCCATTCAGCCCAAGCGTTTCACAGTCTAAGCTGAGTATCGAGGGAGGGGTACAGTAATACCACAGACAGAGCAAAGGGTATGAAGATGGGGAGAGGCGAGGAATTGGGCCATGAATACAACAAAACTGCGTTATGAGAGAAACATTATATGGCATTATAGGAGAAATCTCTAAAGTCAGAGTGTGAGCGACGTGGACAGAGAAGTAGTGATGATGATGATGATGATAATGACTATGTCTGCAGACCACATGCCGTGGGCTCTTCTCTGTGCTTGGAGCCTCGGTGGCATTTTTTTTCAATATCAAGTCCTCACATTACCCCTTTGGTGTAGGTACCAGTATCACGTCTCCCATTTTACAAATAAGGATGCTGAGATTCAGGGAGATTGAATACAATTGTGTATACAACAGGGTTACATCCTGAGAAATAGCAGGTGATTTCATTGGTTTGCAAACATCAGAGTGTGTATTTACACTAATTAAGGCAGCTATGATGTCACTGGGTGATATGGGACCACTGTTGTATATGTGACCAATTCTTGACCGAAAGTCTGTGCTGCAAATGCCAGAGTTTACACAATCAAGTGGCGGAACTCTGCAAAAAGAATCCAGTTTTGTCTGGCTGTAGAGTTCGGCTCTTAACCAAATCCCAGCATGCTAAAACCTGGGGCAGGGACGCTCTTGAACTCACTGGAGAGAAGTGTAGGACGAAGGATGGGCAGCCTTATTTCCTGGAAAGAGGAGTTACCTCAAGGAATGTGCCCTTCGTGTGTGTATTTATTCATGGTTCCCTCATGCCAGGGCCAGAGAGGGATGCAGCAGTTGTAGGCCTCCATCCCAAGCTAGTACGAGTGAAAAGGCAAACCTGTGGGGAAGGTAGGAGATTTTAAGGGTATGCTCTTAAACACTGGGGTTGGTAAGGTGCAGTGGTTTGGGAACTATATTCTTGGGTCTCTGGAGTTTTGTACTATAAAATTTCATTGTGGCAATAAGTGAAATTCCACCTTCCATTTCTACAGAGAAGCTGCTTTTAGGTCTTATATTTCAGGGTTTGTTGCCTCATTTTCTCAGTCCTTCAGGAGTCAGCTCCTTACGTGGCTACCGCTGAAGTCTGAGGGCAATATCTCTCCCCTAACTTGGGGTGAGGGTGTTTGGTCTTTCTAGCCCTCAGGAGGACCCTGCTGTGAGTGGCACCACTTATGTAGAAAAGTGGTGTCACATACAACTTAGGAAGTACATAAATGTCAAAGACACTGTCTTCAGTAGGTCCCTGATGGCCATGGCCTCTACTGCGGTTTGAATGATGGACGTTCTTATGGTCTTGTCCTTGAGTACACACAGGGCAAATTGTGCGCAGCAAATAGGCTGCCTCTGGCTGAAGCCCTTTTTGGCATGAACGATGTTCGTTCTTTTCATTTTCTTCTTGGAAGCAAGGCCCTGGGAACTGTCCCTTATTAGCTGTGTGACTTTGGGATAATTATTTCACCTCCGAGAGGCCTTAGTTTACTCATCTCTAAAACAGAGATCATAATAATCCCTACTTCACAGAGCTTTGGTGAGGATTAGGTGACTTCAAATGTAAAATGCTTGGCAGAGTGCCTTGGACAGAGTTAGTGTGATACGAGCGTTTGGTGTAGTTATGGTTGTAGAACATGTATGCTGGAAGAACTGTGGCTTTCCAAAGTCACAGGAACACAGGTTGTCACTGGCCTTGTCCTGAATGCCGATCCCAAGTTGAAGGCTGCTGGAGTCTGCTCCTTGATCCCAGGCTCAGACCTTGCCCTGTTGTAATCCTTACTGGAGGTGGCATATTGGGCCTGCCCCTACGCTGCTTCCTGTCCTGGCGTGCCCACCTCTAGCCATCGCATTGCCTTGCTGGTAGCCTGCTCTGCACCTCACACCCCGCAGCTGCACTCTGCAGGTGAGCCGTGCCAGGCCTCCATCTGTCCAGGAGTGGAGGTGCAGGTTTCTGGTCTGGGTCCACACTCTTCGAGTCTGTCCAGAGTCTCTGCCAGTCCCTTCTGCTCTGTCTTTGCCAGCACGGGCACCTCTTGTTTGTTAATGGAGAATCTGTCAAGTAATGGGAACAATTACCACAGTGGGAGCTTTACTGTGTCCTGGAAAGAGAACAGACAGCCCTCCCGGCAGCCCCACACGTAATTGCTGGGCAGACTTATTTTCTCTTGTCTGTGTCTCTCTCCCCTTCTCTTGCATGTGTTTGATTTTTTTTCCCTCTTTGTATAGAGAGAGTTGGCTAGGAGAAAAGACCCGTAAATTGCGCTCTTGCTGGGCTGGTGCTGTGAAAGCTGGGTAAGATTGTTTTCCAGGGCTGAATAATTTCCCTCTTCCCTATGCTCTTTGAGGGGCAAGATCAGCTAAGGACCTAGCTTATCCACCCCTCCTTTTCCTTCCCCATTTCCTCCTTTTCTTCCCCCCTCCCTGACCCCTTCCTCATCCCTTCACGTAAAGAGCTCACTGGCTCTCAATTGAATCTTTTTTAATGGTCCCAAGAGGCGAGGATCTTGAAGGGTGATTATCTTCATTATAAATTATTAACTCTCCAAGCAGGCAGATGGCTTCCCAACTCATGGCTGGGAACTCCGGGCTGGGGAGGCCCGCTGGCAGGTGGAGGAGGGGACAGAAGAAGGGAGGAGGCTGACTTGTGAGTGACCGCAGCTTCTTGGGGTCCGGGCTGCACTGGGGCTGCTAGGGAGCCTGTCAGTACCTTGCGGGGCCTGAGAACCGTGGTTTGCAGGGAAGAGTGTATTGTTGTTGCGTTTTCCCATTTCATAACTCAGGGCTCTCTCGGGGATGGATTAGAGGTAGCAGGTGGGTAAGAGACTAATGTCGTGAGTTGCTTTTGATGTGAACCTTAGAAGATTGTTAAGGCCTGGTAAAAGAATGGTTGTTACCTGACTTTGTGTGGTCTCGATGTTTGTGACATCCTGGAAGGGGTAGCTATTGTTTTCCCCTGTTTATGGGAGACCAACTGACAATTAGCTTTCAGAGCTTTCCATCTGGTTGCTTGGCCAACAGTTAGAGAAGCCTGGCTCTGACTCCCAGTCCAGTGCTCCCTCCTCACTCCAGACTCTGCCCCAGCTGCCTTTCCCTGCTCATCTTTCAGGTTCCCATGCACATTCTTCTCCAAGAGGCCTTTCCTGACCACGTCAGTCCAGGGCCACCTCTTGTCCCTCTGGACTCTACTGTTCTCCACGCATTGACCTACTCAGTACCGGACACATGGCCCCCAGAGGTGTCTGGCCTGTTCTGGGCTGGGAGAGTCTGTTCAGCTGGAGCTTGTCTGTTGTCTACTTGGGAGATCGAGACAAATCCTTCTTCTAGGATTTCCATTCACTAGAAGGAAGTCTACCCAGAGGGCAGCAGAGAATTCCTGGGGCCTTTTTTCCAGTCTGAGAGTTCTTCAGACTTCAGAAGACACTGCCCGTGTGTCTGCTGGGTTGCCTCTGTAATCCCCCATCCCTGGTATCCCCGAAGGTTTTCTATATAAAGAGACTCAGGCGTGACTCTTCACACTGCCCATGACATCGGGATGACATGTGAAAGAGGTTCATTTATCCTGATTACTCTCCCCGAGCAGGCCAGGCGAGATGGCAGCATTAGCCGGGCTGAATGGGAACAACAAGGACAACAGCTCACTGTAGCAGAAGCAGCTAAAGATTACTTGTTGATACTCAGGTACTTATTTTGCCTCAGTACTCTGGACTTGAACTTGTACTAAGTGTGTTACTGTGGTTGCTGTTATCATTCACTGTTAGCTGCAAGTGGTAGGTCTGGGATTTGAACCCAGGAAGTCAGGCTCCAGAGCCTGTGGTTTTAACCACTATTCCATACTACCTGTATGAAAGGGACATTCCTCCGGCACCACAGTCTACTTTTGACTCTGGAGGCTGCCCTCTGCCACGTCCAGCCCACCCTTGGCAGAATCCGCCTCTCACCTTTAGTCTACTGACTTACTTCATTTAGACTCAAGTCTTTCTTCTCGATTAGTGTGTAAGTGCCTTGCAGGTTTTGAACTATTTTTTATTTATCTCTGTATCTAGGACATGAATGTTCGTTCCACAGTTAAAAAAAGATAATGAAAAGACTTCCATTCACTACCCTCCAGTTTATCTACAACCATCTCAAAGAGCGGTGCTTAGAATAAAAATCCACCGACAAGCCCCGGATGGACAAAGATGATCATTTCCTTCTCCTATTTCATTCTGTGCAGTCTGAGTTTGCATTTGGTTATCTGAAAGGCATAAAACCCTAAAAAGAGATGCATATACACATGTATATACATATATCTGTGACATCTCATTTATTTACTTTCTCAACTCTTTTTATTGCATAGTTGCAAATTGCACCTTCCATCCTTATGGGTCGTTTATACTGGGAGATCAAATGGTATAATTTTCCATTTATTTCCATCAAACATTTTTCTTATTGGACCTGGGCTGTAGTCAAATTCCTCTGTGATCTCTTGGGATCACGGCGGCCTCAGTCACACACTTGCTAACCCTGAATGTCAGCTCATCCACAGATGTGACCAGTGACTGCTCTGTTTTCATCAGCCTCGCACGCGGCTCACACTTTCTTTGATTGCTCTTCTTTACCCAGTGACAAGTATCCTTAGTTCTGTCCATCTCATATTTTTCATAACATACATCATGAGAAATTTCCCTGAAAGGTCTGATGAGGTCCATATGTAACTAAAATAAATATTTGTAACAGAAAAGGAATTTAGGTTGGTTCAACATGGCCACTTCTTAGTTCTTATGAGAAACTCAGTTTTTAGCCAAGGTAGATTGTTAAAGTTATAAGTTAAAGAAAAACGTCTCTTCCTTTTTCTCCCCCTCTGTCCTCCCTTGTCCTGCACAATGTAAATTAATACTCTCTCTATATACCCATTTGACAGACTGGAGTTGAGGAGCCTGGTGGCCATTTTTCCTTCTCTTTCCTGAAGGCCGAGGCATGGTACTCCTCTCATGGGGTAAACTTGGAAAGCAGGGTCTGGAAGCAACTCAGCAGATTTGAAGGATGGAAGGAGGGGAGTGTTTCAGGACATGGCAAAATTGTGAAAGAGAGGACTGGTGTATGGAGTGGACCAGGGAAAAGGAAGGGCAGTGGACTTCCTGTTGCAAAGCCTGGTGGATACTGGGCCATATTTTCTTAGATGATACGTGATTGGCTTTGGAAACTGTGAGTAGTAAGTTATGGCCTCCAAACAGAAGCCAGTAATAATTTTCTTTGAAACTCTTCTCCAGGTGACATAATAAAAATAATAGATGAACATATATCATGTGTCAGGAACTCTATTGAGTGGTTTTATTGAAATGTATACATAGAAAATACATACATCACAAGTGTGCAGCTCACTCTAGAGCACACTATGAGTCACCCGCATTACGAAACGAATTCTTTTACCTCTTTTGCCCTCTTCCCATCAATAACCACTCTTCTGACATTTAACAGCATGGAATAAATAACTTTGTCTCTTCTTATGCTTTATACAAGTGAAACATGTACAGTATATGTGCTTCTGTGTCCTATTTTTCCCAACATTATGCTTGTAAGAGTCATCCATGTTTCTGTCTAGAGAGGAAAACTACCATTCTCAGAGATGTACATATTTTACATGAACTGTAATGTATTCATTCTACTGTAGATGGCATTTAGTGACCTTCTGCATTTGGCTCTTGGGGATAGTATTGCTGTGAACATGCTCATGCATGTCTTTGGCTGGACATAGGTAAGCATTTCTGTTGGTGTGTACCTGGGAGGGGAATTTATGCTGGGTTAAATAGCTGTAGAAATGAGAATCTGGGGTGAAGTCCAGCTCCATGAGGCTACAAAGCCGTGCTCCTCATCACCTCCCTGTACAACTCTCACTTCCAGAGAGGTTTGTGCCTTGACCTCCCCCGCTGTGCCTTGGCTGTGCACTAACGTAGAAGGCATTGAGTGTGGTGTGTCAAAGGGGCGTGGCTTAGTTGAAGGAGCAAATTTCCTAGGTTGTTGCATAAGAACAAGCCGCCATCTACCTCCAAAGCACAGAGGGAGAGAAGAAGCGAGCCCGCGTCCTAGGCCTTTGCCTCGGTGTGTGGGCCAGCGAGGTGGGTGGGCAGGGTGTGAGTCTGAGGTTTCAAGGAGCTCTTCCAGGTATGAATGTGGCCATATGAGATGGACACTTCTGTTAGTTTGTCAGCAACGGTGCTTTTGATGCTCTAGTATTAGGAGTATATCAGTCAGGACTTTTGGCTACAACCTAACTCCCACTTGCTTTAAAATATTTTTGGCTTATATAAAGAAATTCTCAAGATTCGCTGGGCTTCAGGCCTGGCTAGATGTAGGCATTATAACCACACCACTAGAAATCTGTCTCTGTGCATCTCTTGACTCTCATTTCTTCTTTGCTGTCTTCCTCTTTGGTAAGAAGAATATCTCCAGTAGTAACGATGTGTTCAAGTTTGGGTTCTACTTTAATAGTTTAACTCCATGGTCAGAGGAGAGGCTGTTTCTCCTAGTAATTCCAGTCAGAGTCTCAGCATTAATTCTAATTTGACTAAATTTGAATGACAGACTCATCCCCTAATGAATTACTCTGACCAGGAGACTGGAATGTCTTGATTAGCTAAACTGGGCCATGTGATCAGTTTGGGATGCACCCACCTGGGTGACGTGGGCTGAGACTGGTAATAAGAATCATTTACCTGCAAAGTGGGAAGCGGTGTGCCATGCATGAGGAGCAAAACCAACAGAGACCCGGTAGAGGACTTTTCCAGTCTTGGGGGGCTGGTGGAGGGAAGCTAAGGAGAAGACTCTAGAAGGAAATCTGGCAAGCCCAGCCTGGGGACTGTAGCCGGAGGATAGTTGTCCTCATGCCTTCCCAACCAGTCCTCCTTCTGGACATGGTCCTTACTTTCTTTTGAGTCTTTTTCAAGCTCAGCTGAAACTCCGTGGCAGTTGGAAAAGGGAGCAAAGGAGCTGGGGGTGGGGAGTGGGGAGGGCAGATAGCTGCCAGATCTGAGCCATTCCTGTACAAGTGGCCCAAATGTCAGAGTTGTGTGAGGCCTGCCTGCCTCCTAAGCATCCGGATTGGGAGACATTTGCAAAGATGTTCACCCCACAGAAAAGTGTGCCACTCGATAATTATGTAAATTAGCTGGCAATTAGATAATGTCACTCACTTTCCCTCTCCTGCTTGAGTCCCACACAACAGAGAAATGTTTTGAGCTTCGGAACCAGCCTGGGCCCTTCATGCGGGATTAGGGGCAAGCTGCCTGCCACCGTGGCTATCTGTGCTCAGGGGAAGGTGGCAGTTGGCTGACTGGGGAAGAGGCTTCCATTGTCCCATTTCTCCAGTTTGGCATGTCTAATCAGAGGGTCGAGAAGGCTAGAGGATAAATGCTGAGCGCAGTCAGTTAGAGGCCTGTCATTGTTAATTGGAAGTCATCTCTAGCTTTTGGCCTTTTTGGAAATTTCCCAGAGGCCATGTGAGTGTCCACAATCTAAGAAAGAAATTCAAGGGCTTTAGGAGAGAAAATGGTTAGACCATAGGGAGTCAAGTCTAGAGAAATCCACTCCTGAGATTGGATTTACTTGGCACCTGTGGGAAAGCAAGTTTGGTTTTCCTCATTTTATCTTTTTGATCCTCCGTGATGCAGGGCAGGGGGATGCTGGCATCTCCAGTGCTGGTCTGCCCTGGGGAGGAAAGATGGGAGTCTAAGGAAAGACTCGGCGAGGCAGGATAGAGTGGCCACCCCTAAGGAGGCTGGGAAAATTCCCATGATCCTCTCTCGTAGGAGAGTATGCCTGGGCAGCCAAGTTCTTAACTCATGGCTTTTCCCAGGGCACTTAGCAGGTGCTACTTTGCTCTTTTGGGTCATCTGAGGTTGGAATCTAATGAAGTGTCGGGGCATAGAAGTGCTGTCATGTAAAGTGGGGTCACATGGAACACTGTGTGGAACAGAAGTCAAATGACCACAGGGCTTCTGTTCATCTTCTATTTTACTGTTCATTCTTTTTACAAATGTTTCCAGAGCTCCCACTCCATAACAAGGACCTGTGGCAGATTATCATGGTGAAACAGTTGCTTTCTCTAGAAGAGCTTCTAGCAAGCGGTCTGGATCTAGGGCCTGGGCTCCTAATCACTGTGCCTTACTCTCCTAAAGTATCTTTGTCTGCCACCAGTTTGTGATGGTCCCAAGAGTAAGAATGGTGCCTTATTCTGCTGTGATCCAGTAGTGCCTGGAATGAATTGGAGCTCAACATACAGTCGGGTTGAACAGTTTCTTCTCTCCCCTGGGATGCTGCCTTTTGACTTAGTTGGCGTACCTCACCTAACACAGTGATCACGTTCTTAGGGACTGTCACACCTCATGACCCGGCCGTCAGTTACCTCCCTCTAGCTTCATGCCTTCTACACATTTCACTCCAGCAGCATCAGACTCCCTTTTCTTCTTCCAATATGCCAGTCTATTCCATACCCATGACTTTTGCGTTAGGCGCTAGCGTATCATTTCTGAAACTTATAACATATATACTCTTGGTCTGTGGCATTTCTTAACGACGCAATTGTTACCCATTCTGCAGTTTTCATAATTTTTTATTATGTTTTATACATTGTCCTCACTCCATTGATGTACACCCCCCACACACACTAGCAACCCCTCTTCCCATCTCTTCCCATTCCAGAAATAAAGTAACCTAGTATTTATTGATCACTTTATACTACGTGTTTATTGATCACTTTAAACTATGTACAAAGTCTCATGCTGGGATCTCCCCAAACCTGATCTTGTTTAATCTTCCCTTTAATCATGGAAAGTGGCTGTTATTTTCTTTATTTCTCAAAGGAGGAAATAGAAGCTTAAACAAATTAGACATTTTTCTTGAAGTTCCACATACAGGAACTAGAAAAATGAGGATGTAAAAGCTCAAATACATTAAACATTTTTCTTGAAGTTCCACATATAGAAGCTAGCGTTGAAACTCAGTCTTCTAAATTTTTTAACTTCAAAACACTTTTTTTCCCGTAAGGGCTTTTTTTTTTCCTCCCTGAAATTCGGTAAGAGATAAGGGTTTTATGCTCATTGCTCGCCTTCTAATTTATTTTCATTGATTTTTATAAATATTTATTTCAAAAACTTAAAGGTAGGAATCTGCTTTAGGCCTTCTAACACTCAAGCAGTGGACTGTCAAGTTGAAGAAGAAAAATCTGAAAAATCAGTATCTTTTAATAGGTAAATAAGTAAAAATTAGGTGTGGGCATTTGAGTGTATAAAATGTTAGCACTTAGAAGATGTAAATTTGACTGTGTGACCCTTTAGATAAACGGTATAAAAATTTGCTTGGGGTTGGGGATTTAGCTCAGTAGTACAGCGTTTACCGAGCAAGCACAAGGCCCTAAGCTCGATCCCCAGAACCAAAAAAGAAAAAAAATTACTGATGTTGCTTTGAGAATTTTACACTGTTCTTGCATATGGAAAATCTGAGTGCATCGTTAAGAACCGGGCTCAGGGTCCCGAAGTGACCCTGGAGGAACATGGGTGTTTTCTCCTGTTTGAAGGACTCAGTACTTCAGGCCTCACTAGAATGGCTGACAGCTCTCTGTCACTTGTGAAATAGGATGTAATGTTTTCCTGCCATGTGGCCCTAATCTTCTTCTCCTTCTCTCCCTTCTGCCTCCTCTTCTTCTGCAGGTCTTTGCTCTGGAGTCCTGGGAGGTGGGTTATGGGCAGGACCACCTACGGCCAGCACCATGACGCCTGAGTCTGCTACAACCCGGCACCAGGCCCTGCTCTGCCTGAGTATTCAGCCGTTGGCTGCTCCCCTTCCCTCGGCCTGCTGCTGCTAGGAGGTGGAACTTCAGGACCGGTCCTTGGCCTGCCTCTGCCTCTCACCTGGCTCTCCTTGTGGCTTGCTCCTCCTCCATCACGGCACCCCCCACCCCAGCCCTGTCCCCGGCCTCCCTGGCTGGGGCCTTTGGGGGCCTGTTGGGAGGAGTGCGTTGCTGAAGACTTCCTCCCACCCTGTGCGCCTTCTTCTTCTCCTTGAATCAAGGCCTCCGGATCCACATGGATAGCTGAGATCTTTTCTTGGAGAAAGACACTCCCTGCTTACTCCAGTCCCTCACTCGCCCCCACCCTCCACATTGTCTTCTGCTGCCCTGTGTGTCTCTCTCTCCTCACTGGATTTCTTGCTCGTGTCCCCATCTGGAACTGTCTTCTTCTCTTTCTTCCTTCCTTCCCCTCTCAATAGTTGTGTGTCTTCTTCTGTTCCCCAGCTCTGTCTCGTTTTCCTCTCTCCCTTCCACCTCCAAAGGGAGAGCCTCCCCAGAGGGCTGTTCCCTGGCTTATCTGCTCCTCCAGCCTGTGTCCCCACGGTCACGATGACCTTCACCCTCCGCTCAGTGTTCTTCACCCTGAAGCTGAGCATCCTGCTGGGGTCCCTGCTGGGGCTCTGCTTAGGCCTCGAGTTCATGGGTCTCCCCAACCAGTGGGCTCGCTACCTCCGCTGGGACGCCAGCACACGCAGCGATCTGAGTTTCCAGTTCAAGACCAACGTCTCCACGGGGCTGCTCCTCTACCTGGACGACGGCGGTGTCTGTGACTTCCTCTGCCTGTCCCTTGTGGATGGCCGCGTTCAGCTCCGCTTCAGCATGGACTGCGCCGAGATTGCCGTGCTGTCCAACAAGCAGGTGAACGACAGCAGCTGGCACTTCCTCAGGGTGAGCCGGGACCGCCTGCGCACAGTGCTGGAGCTGGATGGCGAGAGCCAGTCGGGGGAGCTGCAGCCCCAGCGGCCCTACATGGATGTGGTCAGTGACCTGTTCCTCGGTGGAGTCCCCGCTGACATACGGTCTTCTGCTCTGACCCTTGACGGAGTACAGGCCATCCCCGGCTTCAGGGGATTGATCCTGGATCTCAAGTACGGCAGCTCAGAGCCCCGGCTGCTGGGGAGCCAGGGTGTCCAGTTGGAAGCCGAGGGACCCTGTGGCGAGCGTCCCTGTGAGAATGGTGGGGTCTGCTTCCTCCTGGACGGCCACCCCACCTGTGACTGTTCCACCACTGGCTACGGCGGCACGCTCTGCTCGGAAGGTAAGGCTCACCACACTCCCGCTCTTGCTGGAGATCCGTGTGGGTTGGGGGAGGGCTAGACGCCTGAGAGAAGCCATCTTTTTAGCCTGATGCTAATTGGGCCCCTTTCCCAGAAGAGGTAGGGCAGAAAGTAGAAATCTTTGCTTGCTTTTTCAATGGGAAATCCAACAGATCTCAGTAGGAAGTGAAGGCTGGCTCAGCCCCAAGCTCCATACCCAGCTCAGAGGGCTGGATGGCCTAGACCACAGAGTCTGTGCTCCAGCATGGCTCCTTCGGCACAGCACAGCTTAGCAGGATCAACACAGGACAAGAAATGAGACAGCAATTGGCAGAGTGGTTATTTCTGTCCCTGCTGACCCTTTGACGCTTGGGGCCTGGGGCTGGATGGGAAACTCTCCGTCACGTTCTCCTTTTAAACCCCAACGTAAGGAGCGCCTGTGCAGAAAGTGTGGATAGACTGCAGGGGTCATACAGGGCCCTGTTGTAAATCCAGTCCTGTTGCGCCCCCTCCCTGACCCCCTGGGAGGCGTCTGGAGGGTAGTTGAGGCATCTACACAAAAGGCCTTTTCTCTTTCTTATTCTATCAGTAAGGATTCTCCATGTGAGGTGTGGATCTCTTGAGAGCCTCTTGAGATGTGGTTCTTTTTCCTGTCCAGTGTGATATGTGCAGGGATCAACTGGAGCCTTGCTTGGCAAGACCCCCACCCCACCCCAAGGCTCTCTAGCAACTCAGATTCAAGTACAGCTTCCCAGAGAGAGGAAGAAGAGATACCTGCACAAGGGCATGAGCTACCCTCACCTCCTGCACTGAATTCTGTTTGGGATTAGAGCTGAGAGAAGTGCAAACTCCTGGGCTCCTGGACTCACTACAGGCTTAGGTTTGGGTAGGAGAGACCATGGAGGTGACCCCGTGTGCGGGAACTGACCAGATGGGTATGTGCCTTGGGAAATGAGGGTGACTAGGAGGCAGGAAGCTGCACTTCTCCTGCCCTTCCTGGACTAGAAAGGCCCTGGGTTCTTCTAGAGATGTTTCGTGTGCCATCCCATGCTGGTGTCTTCCTGGACACAGTGGCATGGCATAGGGCAGATCGGTGGTTCTCAGTCTTGGCTGCACATTAGGACCGCCTTGGGGAATTTAGAAACTTCTAGGCCACACATCAGGATCACTGAATCACAATCTCCGAGGGATCAGATCCAAGAATTTTATATATGTTTAAGGTTTCCCACATGATTCCAAAGTACACTCAAGGTGAAGAATCAGCTGGTGCAAAGTGGAGGGGGGTCAGGGGTGAGACTACGCAAGGTCTTGCCCCTGACTCTAAGGATCTCTTCATTCAGGTAAGACCCCACCGTCTGGGATTGGTAACTAATGACTGTGTCTGCGACTCTTCCTGAAATATTTCCAGAGCAGCCTAGCCCCTACAGCAGGCTGTGTTTGATATAACCTTTAGCTACCAATAGCTTTTTTAAAATATTTTTTTGAAAATCCAAACAGAGCTTATTCCACAGGTGGTGCATGCTGGAGACTAGAACATGTTGGAGCTTCTGCTGGAGGCCTCCCTGTAGGTCAGGCGTGGGCTATGAGAGAAATGCTCCCCAAAGCTCTGCTCCTTTCCTCTCCCAGCTTGGGCACCACATCTCCCTTCCTTTGGATGGGCTGTCAGAGAAGCAGATGCCAGAGATGTGCATTGTCCTTTTAGGGCTTCCGTATCTTCCTGTTGAACCCTTCAGGAAAAGGGTGGAGAAGAAGGGCAGAGGCAGCCTCAGTCCACAAAACCACTTGGGGAATGTGGTAACTGAAGTGCTTTCCATGGGCAGGTGCCTTCCGGAGCTGAGTGATGTTCCAGAGCTTCTTGGCTTTGGAGAAAGTTCTGCCTGAAGACGCTGACATGATCACTTGTTTCCTCATTTGCCCAAAGGATCTGTTCTGTTCTCAGAACTTGCACCGAAAGCTGGCACTCTTCCTTTCTAGGGTGTTTGCAAGTGTGTTGTTAACTCACTGATTATCCCTGATTGCATTTTTTTGTGTTAAAAAGAACTCATTTCCTCTGGGCAGGTTTGGATCAGCACTTTTCTGCAGGAAGAATCTCCATACCGTATATGTATACAGCTTGTCTTTTCTTTCTTATTTATTTTTGTATATACATGTTTTCCAATCTCCAGCGGAATTTCTTCACGATATGTAGAATATATGTAGTCGATGTTTTAGTCACTAAATGCAATATGTATGTTTTAATAAGTGTTTGTTCTGCAAAGTTTGGATCATTTCTTGGCTGTGGACTGCTAACTATCTGTAGAAGGCAAACAGAATAACTCATTTATTCTCCCGATACATAAATGCAGTAAATAATCTCTGTCCTAACAGTAACACTTGCCTGGGTTGGAACAGAGCAATGCAAAGGTGAGGACAGCTGTTGGGGGAGGTGACAGAATTTACTCTTGCTACCTTTGAGTCTGTTGATGCCAGTCATTGTCCTCATGTCCAATCAATCACAGACTGCTCCACAGACTATTAGAAAACGTTCACAGCCTCCACACATAGTTAATTTTTCAAGAGTAAGTGAAAAACTCACCTGTAAAATGTTAAGGGAAAAGATCACAGCAGCTGCTCTGTGTTAAGCATATTTGCATAGAACAATCTAAACAAATGCTTCTGCATTTTCTTAAAGATGAGGAGGTAAAGTGAATATTGAAAATGCAACCATCTTTCTGCCCCTTCAGTTGCACCCATCAGAGAAATGAAACCCCAGAACGTGGCCTGGCAGTGGGTCCTATGTGCCATCCCGATTTGCAGGGTGGCCCTGCCGTTTGATTGTATGAGGGCTTGCATGTGGCATGGAATATGTTTTCAATTCGTGGGTAGCAGTTCCAAGAGAAGGTACAGCTGGGAGGGCTCCTGCAGTGTCACGTGGATGTGGTCGGAGCCTGGTGGAGGTGCCTTTTGTGGTCTTTTGGTCGGCAGTCCACCTGCAGCATTGCCGTTTGTGTGGGCTGTCTGGCTTCTCACACCTTGATAGTCCCCAAATGACTTTGCACTGCACCGCAGAAAGCACGCGCAGGTAGGCCCATCTCTTTTATGTACTATGCGATATTCTGATTTCTTGTTGGGAAGACCTAGAATACAAGGGGGATAGTCGCTGCTATAGGAGAGCTGGGCCCAGGGATAAGAGGCCCTGGACACAGGATCTTGTCTTTCATTTGGTGAAGGATTCTTAGCTCTAGCTGCAGAGTGAATTCTGCCCATCCTGCTTGGGAAGACTTCATTCCAAATATTATGAATAGCCACACTGAACGTGATGGGATGTGATGAATGGATAGAGAAGTGGTCTTAGATTTTTACTTCTAGGTGTTAAACTTATAAATAAAATGTTTTGGTACTCCACCAGTAATGGTCTTTGGGGACAGAAGAAGTACAAATAACTCAAAATGATTTAAAAACTAAGTATAGCTGGTTTGGAATATAGTCAAGCTATGGCATAGTACAGCATTTTCGCCTGGCTTTTTGTTTAGCTCAGTCGTGTTACGAGCAGCTTTGAAGCTTAGTGGCCAGTGAAGATATATCCTAAACTCTCTCAGCCCCCACATTCCCCTCATGGGTCACTGAGGGTTTGTTATTGCCTTGAAATGAGTTTAAACTTGGTTATTTTAAAAACATTCTTAGTTATGAATGTGCATGTATTGAATCTCTCAACAGACTTATGGTTGTAAAGCACTGATTCACTGCCAAGGTATATAAATTTCATACCAGTTTCCCCAGAGGGTTCATTTAATATAAAGTCAGTCTGTTGCAGGTAGGGTGGGTCGAAGGAACAGTGGAAAAGGGTTTGTAGGTTGGTCTGTCTTCATGGATCTCATATCATGGGCCTTCCTATATCCCATGTCATTTAGGCGACCACAATTTTAGGTTAACTCAGTGAGGACGTATGGCATTGTATTCCACTGGCAGAGAAAAAATTGGTTCCTTGTCTGCTATCTTTTCCATTTGACTTGGGCAGCTGCTGAATCCCAAAGCTGCTTGGATCTCAGCTGCTAACATTTTCAGGTGTTTGGATCCTATAGCGGATGTTTGTGACCCGGATCAGAGCCCTGTAGAGCATGTTGTCATGTGGTACCTGCTAGTTACCATCCCCCGTCCCTCCTGCTGTCCAAGGCTGACATTCTACTTCGGTCGGTTTGATTGATGTCGTCACACTACTGTACGGCCTTCGTAGGCCTTCCTAAAAGTGAATTTCGATTACTTTTCTTTTTATTGAGAATTGTGTGACTTTCTCCCCACTCCTCAAAGCCAGGATGAGGATGGAATGGCATATACTGCGAGGAGACTGCTTACCCCAGAGTCTTTACCACGGTCCAGAGACATCAATGTGTAGTTAAGGTACCAGCGATTGCCCCAGTTGGATCTTCCTGTTTTGGGCACTCAAGTAAAAATACCGTCACTTTTCCTCCTTCTCCCTGTACACACCCTGCTGGAATTGCAGCATGGCGTCCCTCCTAATCTGTGTCAGCTCTGAGTGGCCCGCGAGGATGGGGCCTGCAGGGAAGTAGAGAGTAATCAGAAGGGCCGAGGATGACTCTTTCCCAGTGCTTCTCTCTGGTACGGAGAAGGTGGCACAGAGACAAGGCCTTACAATGCACACAAAGGAGGGACCCTGCTCCAGAGCTGCGATTTCCCACCTCGCCTGCAGGCGCCACCAGCCCAGCCAGCCAGCAGGGGCTGTCGCTAAACGGAGCCTGAATAGGGGTCTGATTGCTCCTTTTTCCTCCTCTCCTCTTGATTACCAAGTGAGATTTCCTGGGTATGCTGTATGCTAAATGGCAGAACAGCCGCCTGCCACTTGCTCCAATTATCCCTCTTTTAACTGCTGAGGGAAGAACAATTTTTCTAATCTCTCCCCTCCCCTAAACATCTCCGCATCCTTTAAAGAAAAGAGACCCTTCTGCCTTGTTCTCCCTCCAGTGGAGTGAGAGCAGCCTTTTCCCTTTGCAGAGGCGGCCCACCAGCTGCACGCTGCAAAGGCGGTGTGCTGCGGGTAAAGCTTCGGTCCAAATTCAGCAAGGGTGAGGGTCAGGCAGGCATTTTGCCAGGAGCCTTGAAATGGCACGTGAACTTGCATTTGCATTTGGTAATGAGATACCACAGGCCCAGCGCTGGGGGCTAATTATTTCCAAAGGCCCTATCTCCCTTTGCAGGCCGCCCTGAAAAGACGGTTTCCAATTCCTGGGGCAGCTGCCCATCAGCTGGGGCCTGTCTCTTCTTCATTAGCAGAAGAGGAGGGGAGCGGCCTGCTGGGTGTGCTTGGGAGATGAGACTGGCCTGCTTTCCACCTCTCCTCTTCACTCACAGGTCTGCAGGGTTAATCCACGGCTGCAGGACCCCAGAGATGGGACCAAGGTGTGAGTGGCTTTGGGGTAGTTCTCTGAAGGTTGGATGTCCTTCTTGGACAGAGTAATAATGGTGTTATTATCACTATTACTATTATTGAATACTACCATGTGCCTGACATCCTGGTACATTTATATTTATTGGCTCGTCTAATGCTCCTGAGATGCCTATGAGGTCGATATCTTGAACTAGCCCCATTTTACAGATGAAGTCACTGAGGAGCAGAGGAATTAGGAACTTAGGTAAAATTAGCAATGTGGCTAAGAGTATGGCCATTGGAATGAGACTGATGTGGACTTAGGTTTGGGCTTCTCCACTTACAGGTTGTGTCTTTGGAAAAATCTTCGAAGCCTCAGTATCTTCTTCATTAACCACCAGCACCCCCACAGAGGACTTCTCCATGCCCGCATTGTTTGAACTGCTTTGTGTGCATTAGCTCTTGTAGTCCTACAGTCACTCTTGACCCACTGTTGTTATTCCATTTTCAGATAAGGAAACTGAGGGCAAGAGATTGAATGACTTGTCTAAGATCACACAGATAATAAGGGGGAAGCTGGTGTTTGTCTCTGGGCAGTGTGGCTTCGGATCCCATGCACAACCCCTGTGTTATCTTACCTCTCAGTAAGGTAGGAGTCATAGATACCAGACTTCCTGGAGTTGGTGAGAGCATTAAATGAGATAAAATGTGTAAATTTATCTGCACAGCTTCTGGGAAAAAAGCGAGGTCTCTGGGCTCTTGGTTTCCTGGTGTACATAAGGGTGGACTGAGCATCATTTTGGTTTCACAAGAGAGCTACATCCACCTCCACCATTTTCCTTTACTTCAGTTTGAAGGGGAACAGAAGTAAAAGAAGGAGCATTTCAGAAAGGTGTGGAACCCAGTGTCATTGCCATTTTGTTCCCACCCAAGAGCCTAGCGTTTCTGACAATGCTTGTGGCTGTTGGAGTAATCACGGCTCTCTGCCTGCAAATATGTGGTGCTGTGGCCCCCACAGCAACCCAGCAAGGCAGGAAGGGCAGGCCTTGCCATCCTGCTGAACAGATGAGGGGACCCAGCCTGAGGTATCACTGGACTTGTCTTGGGTAGGTGGCCTGAGGGCAAGCTTGGGTGCTGCCTATTTGCGAGCTGCCTTTGGATCAGAGAGCCCAGATTCCCAACACGACATTTATTTCTGCTCTTAGCTCCGTCATTAACACAAGTGCCCTGTGTCTCCATTGTGGGATGGAGCATTGGCTCTCTGCATGCAGATGATAAGCAAAATGTCAGCTCCCAGAGCAAGAGGTTATCAGCTTGGCCAGTCCCAGGAGCCTTGCTCCTTCCAGTCACAGGAAGCAAGAGAGAATGTGAGACAGGATGAAAACGAATGAATATAACCCTGGCTTGCAGTGACGTGACCGGGGATTGGACCCAAAGGGTCTCAAGACCGCTGGAGCACAGCCGGCCCCGCTGGAGCATCGTCGGATGGAACAGCCTCTTCGGACTTACTTTTGGTTTCCCAGGAACCCGGAACAGCCTGACATCCTGCTCAGGGCTGGTGGTAAAAGATGGAGCTCCCGAATGACCCTGTCCATCCCCTTCTGATGCTCCTGCTGCCTTCTGCTTCTCTTTGCACACAACCAAACCAAACTCTTTTTCTCCATGTTTATTCTTTTCTTTGGGGGTGTGTGTGTGTGTGTGTGTGTGTGTGTGTGTGTGTGTGTGTATGGGAGGGGGAGAGGATTATAGAGGCAGATTTACCATGAAGCTAAATCTTTCTTTTGTGTCTCTTCACTTGCGTGGGCTCCTTCTGAGGTCCTGCCCCTGATTTTATATTTTCAGTACTTTTTTCTTAAGGATCTCTAAATACCATAAGCTTTGGACCTCACCTCTTTGGATCCACCTCTGTGAAGAAGCCCTGTTGCTGTCTGATGCCAGCAATTTTGCTCCGGGTGTATGTGTGGTTCTCTCTAACCAATGACCCTTCATCACAGACACAGTTTGCACTGCACAACCCTGAGATAATAAGTGCTGAGATTCTTATTTAAGAGGTGAGGGAATGAGGCTGGGGATTTAGCTCAGTGGTTAGAGTGCTTGCCTTGCAAGCACAAGGGCCTGAGTTCAATCCCCGGCACACACATAAAAAAGGCGAGGGAGTTACGGCTAGGGAATGTGGGAAGCTGAAGAGAATGAAAGAATGTCGCTTTGGAAGGTGTGGTGAGGTTAGGGAGGAAGTATTTGGAAATGTTTGCTGGAGGTTCAGGGGAGCAAGTGGTATTTAAACAGAGGCATAAGGGCTGGGGCATAACTCCACTCATCCCCTGAGGTTTTCCCAGCTCCACTGGAGATGTTAGATTTGCTTGCCTCACCAGGAAGCTGTGTTGCAGGTGACAGGCTGTGGCCGGCAGAGGGCAAGGACAAAGCGTGACTCTGCAGGCCTGTCTCCCTGTGATCTATTTGGGAAGTGGTGTTGTCAGTGGGTTGTCATTACTACTGTTGTTCTCCAGAAATTGGTGTCTTTGGGTGACCTATTTAAAAACAATATGGGGGCCCCCTTTAAATGTGTCATAGTCTATGTCTGCTCTTAAACCTTGCTGCTGTCCACAATGTGCCTGAATAATGTATTTTACGAAGTTGTCTTTCTTTTAAACCCAAAACCAGTAGCTTTGAAAACCAGCTGATCCCATAGTCATGCAGCTAAACTATCCAGTTCCACTCTGTGATAAACCTCACCTTGCATGTGATCTTAGAAATATTGAGCACTCTCAGCTCTCCGGGGAGAAACACGACCTAGTGACGGTGTGCGAGGGATTGCAGGGGGTGGAGAAGCAGGGAAGGTGGAGGCGTAAACTTGGGGCAGTGGAAGCTGCTGGTTCAAGTTCCCTAGCTGTGAAATGTGTTTAGGATCCTTTTGGGGTTTCCAAGATTCTTATTTCAGCACAGTATCTTGGTAGCTAAGAAAGTGACTGTGGGGAACTTTTCATTTAAGTTTGTTGATGAGACGCTAGTCATCCCAACCTCTCTCCTAAAGTCGTTCTCCTCGCCAGCGTGAAATCATTAGGACAGAGACTCTCAAGGGTCCTGTGGTTGTTGGCTGCACGGGGACTAGGGTCCCTGCTCCAGCAGGCAGTGCTTTTCAGACAGTCCCACAATCTCTTCCGCAGGTAGCACTGGACATGTGTGGCCCACAGCCCTCCGACAACAGAAAAAGTGCAGTAAGAGGGTGAAAGGCTTA
>PVJO010009611.1:0-68622 GCA_004026905.1 Hystrix cristata | reverse complement strand
GGTTTAATGTATGTCTTTTTCACCAGACTTGGCACCAAATGTCTTTGTTGTTTAAAAAG
Source organism: Hystrix cristata (assembly GCA_004026905.1). Taxonomy (NCBI): domain Eukaryota; kingdom Metazoa; phylum Chordata; class Mammalia; order Rodentia; family Hystricidae; genus Hystrix; species Hystrix cristata. The sequence goes on along the minus strand of PVJO010009611.1, from coordinate 68,563 downwards.
TTCATGAATGAATAATTATTAAAGATGTCATCTTAAAAGAGCAAAATATATAAAAAACAATACTGAAAATTCTGAGGACAGTTTCAAAATCTGAGTTTCAGAGGTTTTGAGCAGTGGTAGCTTTAGTATAAGTAAGGTGATTATGACTTTCACGTAATTTTCTTTGAAACAGCACTTGTTTTTATATTTTCCTGTGTGATGGCCAAAAATTATACAAGTAATTGTTTTATAATCTATATTTTAAGACTCTGATATTGTACCTGGCTTGTAATACCATAATAATTTTTAAATCATTCTGTTCTTACTTTTGGAATAAACAGATAAATTGTTTTTCATAGATGGTTATGGAGCAACAGCTTTAAATATGAAGCGCGACCCTTTGCAAATGAAGACCAGAGGGGAAGAATTTCCCCTGACGCTAGGTCGCGATGTCTCTGGTGTGGTGATGGAGTGTGGGCTCGATGTGAAGTATTTCAAGCCTGGAGATGAGGTGACTTAATCCTTTTGTCATTTTTTAAATTCCATTTCTAAATGTACAAATGTGGTTCTTTTGGAAGTGTATTTTATATCACTGACCATTTGTCTTCTTTTAATAAATGTACTGATCTTTGGCCGGAACCTTCATGTTCTTGACTCTATTGTTACCTTGTTTTTCAAATAATTAAAATATAACTGCCGGGTGTGGCAGTGCGTGCCTGCAATCCCAGCTACTTGGGATGCTGATGGAGACAGACCACAAGTTTAAAAGGCCAGCCTGGGCCACTAAATGAGACACCGTCTCAAAATAAAAACATAAAAAGTGCTAGGGACATAGCTTGGTGCTCCTTCGGTTCTGTCCCCAGTACTGCAAAAAGAAAACAAAACACATTAAAAAAACCACAAACTTGGCCTGTATTGACTTTTCTAAATTCAATGCTTAAGAGTCGCAAACTTTATGTAAGACTGTACCGTATGTGAGCCTGGAATGATTCGATTTGATTTTTCTTGAAAGAGCCTTTAAATGAAAATTTCTACGTTATGGATTGGGTTGTTTTAAAATAGCTAAAAGTTTGGTGTACTCTTGTGTCACTTGCCACTTTGAACATTTGTGCCAGGAGATTATTCTGAGTTCATAATTGTAGCCAGCAATATTCTGGTTGCTTTCTTACAAAATAATCTAATCCCTTTGAGATAGGTCCAACTAGGCCCATTTTACAGATGAGGAAGCCAGGCTATAAAAAAAAGTCCCACATGTGCACACCACACCTGTAATCCCAGCACTTGGAAGGCAGAGGTAAGAGGGTCACTGTGAATCTGAGACCACCCGGGCTACATAGTTCACCCTGAACTACATGGCAAGATCTTGTCTCACAAAACCAAAAGTCCCACAGCAAATAAATGGTAGAGCCAGGATTCAAGCCCCAGAGACCACACAGTCTTACTGGAACTCTTTAAGGTCCGGCAGCAAGGGATACTGGCATCTGCCTCCACTGTGGTTTGACTTGATAAAGCATGACTCATACTAAGTGGGGAATTTCTATCATGTGAAAACGACTCTTGTATCATAGAGCAGCTTTGTATTGGGGGACACCTTCCTGCTTAGCTTGAGTCAGAAGACATCTATGTCAATAATGAAATTGTCTGTCTGTGTTTCAGGTCTGGGCTGCAGTTCCTCCTTGGAAACAAGGCACTTTCTCAGAATTTGTTGTCGTCAGTGGGAATGAGGTAACGTCATCCACTGAAGTGCCACAGGGAAATATAGACTGACACACGTCTCTGGAAGCATTGGTTGTTCTTCAGATCAGATTCATGTTTTATGGGCAGTTTTGAAAAAGCTAAAATGAAGACTGAGAATTTTTGAAAGATTAAAATGTATCATTTTAATAGCACTGCCTACCACAGCAGTTGTCTTTTTCTTGGGCAATAGAGATTTGGAATGAGATCTAGAACTCTGCTGTGTTTTTTGGTTCTTCTACCAAGTATAAACAGTTTGAAACCAGACATATCCATTGGAGAGTACGGATTACTCATGATGAGAGGTGTGGAAGTGTCAAACTGTTTTGAATAATTTTGAAGACAGCAGTGTAGCCAGCGTAGTAGCGCACACCTATAATCCCAGCACTCAGGAGGCTGAGGCAGGAGGATCACTGCCAGTTTGAGGCCATCCTGGGCTGCATAGTGAGTTCAAGGCCAGCCTGAAGTACGTAGTGAGACTCTGTCACAAAAAAAAACAACAAAAAAAGAGGCAGCGTAATCACGTATACATTTTGAATAGAAAGGAAGTGGTTAACCTTGGGGAAATTGGCTACAAAAAGGGAGGCAGGAAAGGAGAAGAGGTATCATCACTGGGATCTGAGAAAACCTAGAAAAATTACTTTCCAGAAAAGGAGAACAAAGGAAGTAGTTGATCCCCAAAGCAAATTAGAGTGTGTTTGAGAATTCAAGGTTTAATGGTTTTATTTTTAGATATCATTAGGGCTAATGAGATTATAGCATGTGGGCTTTTTATAAATGGTGAAATAGCTAAATCAAATAATGTTTCCTGCAAAACATTACTGAACCTTTGTGAGGTGGGTAGAGAGCTATTTGGAGACTATTCCTTACGGATAATCTTTGAATAGGGTATACAGTAAAAACCTGGGAGATTTTTATGGGTTTCCTGAAAATAGCTGGATTGCTAAGAAGCTAGAGGTGCTTAATTATGCACATAGGTTTGCAAGCCCCTGTTTATTTGTGGCTGTTGTCTTCAAATACAGATCTCTCAGAAGCCCAAATCACTCAACCATATTCAAGCTGCCTCTTTGCCATATGTGGCCCTCACAGCCTGGTCTGCCATAAACAAAGTTGGTGGCTTGAATGACAAGAACTGCACAGGAAAACGGTAAGCCTATTAATGGTGGCATCTAAATATCCCTTCTTTCCTTCAGTTAGTTCTTAGCAGTAGGTTTATTGGAAGCATTAAAATTAGTATTATATACATGATCGAAGTTGTGCTGATGTTTGAAATTTTCTTTTTTTCTCTTTTTTTTAAGGGCTGGGGATCAAACTCAGGGCTTTGTGCTTGCTAGGCAAGCGTTCTGACCACTGAGTGAAATCCCCAGCCCTCTGCTGATGTTTAAAACAAGTTCCAAAGAACTCTATTTGTGTTGGTTTGTGTTCTTTTAGCTGAAATGTGTAGATGGCTGTCAGAGTCCAGACCTTCTAAAATAATGTAAAATTTTGAGTGGGAACATATCCCTAGAGAGAAGGTCCGCAGCTTCTTTCATATTCCTACAAAGGCTATGAATCACCCCACACACTTTGTAAAGAACGACATCAGGGCGAAGGTGTTCTAGTCATACCTCTTCCAGGAGTTGCTCTCACGTTTATTTTTATGAAAATCAAATAGGAAGGGACTGCAAACCACTGTTGAATATTCATGATGCTTTAGACCACTTCTGAGGTTCTGGAGCTTCGAATGTATGCTCAAGTTAGTACCAACACAGTGACTAGAAAGGGCCCAGATGTACAGTCATCCCCGTCTGTGGGTTCACCTTCCTCACTGTGAGTTGACCTGAGGTCCTCCTGCATCTGAAAGGGCAAGCACAGCAGGGTAAGATGTTTCAGAGGAATTGAGAGAGGGAGAGAGAGAGGGAGAGAGAGCGCTCTCATGCACATAACTTTTACGACATATTGTTATGTGGTGCTATTTTATTATGTTTCTGTTGATCTCTTACCGGGTCTAGTTTATAAATGAAACTTTATCATAGGTAGGTATGGGAAAAAGTAGGTAGAAGGGTCAGCACTGTGTGTGGTTTCAGGTGTCTGCTGGGCTTTTGGAACACATTCTCTGTGTGCAGGGCGACTGTTGTATTTGAGTTCATATGCAGATTCTGCTGTTTTCTAGCTCAGTGATCTACTCGGTTTTTTTGTTTGTTTTTTGTTTTTCTGTGAGTCTATTTTGAAGATTTAATGAGAGAATACATATAAAACCGGTGGCACAGGTTGTGGCACATGGAGGCACTCAGAAAATAGTGGCTATTAGCAAGGAGATTATAATGTTTGTATTTTAGAAAGTTGACACCATGGAAAAAAACTGACCTTGGTTTTTTTGTTGAGAAAACTGTACTAAGAAACATTTAGTTAATATAAGGGAGGACAGCGCTGTAGAAAAAATTATAATAAATCCAAACAATATAGTTCTTTTTTATTAAGGGATTGTGCAGGTAAAATAACTAAAGTCTGTGTCATTCTGTGTTCCTGTTACAAAACAGTGCACTTTACATTTAATGTATTGAGTGATAAAGTGGTAAATTTAATGAAAGTTTAAACAGTATTTCTGAAAGTATTGTGAAGACTATTCATCTAATGAGGTACTATTATTTATCATAAAATTGAAAGCAAATATTTATTCTAAAGGTCAACCCTGTTTATTTTTTAAGCTTTTCTGGCGTATCTTTTGATGTTGCCATTTTGGTCAAACACTTTGTTTATGTTAAATGTGTTTGAGCACAGATTTGTCTAATGGTCTGTCTTAAGCTTGCAAAAATCTCACTTGAGATTTTTTTAGACTTTTATTATTGTCGTGGGCTCTGCAATGACATTGATGCTTTGTTTTGTTTTGTTTCTCCCTTAAAAACATTGGCTTTTCTGTGCCTGCACGACTGTGTGTACACCATGGTCAGAGAACTTGCGTTCCTTTGTTTTAAGGCTCTCTGGGAATACTTTTAATATACCATAGAAAGCAATTTAAAAGAAAAATTGGGAGCTGGGGATTTAGCTCAGTGGTTAGAATGTTTGCCTTGAAAGTACAGGAGCCTGAATTCGATCCCCAGCGCCGAAAAAAACAAAACAAAAAAAAAAAAAAAAAGAAAGAAAAATCTGGCTGTTTGTCCTCAGATGTAAGCATGATCCTGGTTGTTGTTGGCTTTGTGAGTAATTCCTTGGTATGCTGGTGTAGTCTGTTTAAGCAATAATGGCCCGATGTTTAAACAAGTTCAAAGAACGGTGTTGGTTCGTGCTCTTTTAGCTGAAATGTGTAGATGGGCTCTAGGAGTCCAGACCCAGCTGGGAAATTGGAACTCCACATCCTCTCTGCCAACAGCTAGCCAGAGACCATGATGTCTGGTCTCTTTGCAGCGTCCTCTGAGTCACTGCGTGTAGGACACTGTAGTTCAGTGGTGGCGAACCTGTGGCACGCATGCTCTAGCGGGCTATTTGTATCACTGGAAACTCTGAAGGGTTTGCCGTCACTGCTATAGGTTGCGAGGAAAATACTGAGAAGTAGATAATTTTATACCTTGTGAGATCGTTATACTATATTATACAGTTGGATCTGTTCATCGATTTAGCCACATTGGGCAACCTAAAGTAAAATTCATCAGAAAGCAACTTAGTAATCACACCGTGAACGTCTGTTGTATTCCCATGTGTGCAGTGACCTGTGGGAGGCATATGCCGTGAGCCATAGTGAGGTCCTCGAGTCTCAGTCTCTTCGGGCTGCTCTAATGAGACACCATAAACTAGGGGCTTATAAACAACGAGAACTTGTTCCTCAGAGTTCTGGAGGCTGGAAAGTCCAAGATCAAGATGATGGTAGATTCCACATCTGCCGAGGGCAGCTCTCTTGTTCCTGGACAGTGTGTTCATGCTCTTCCTGTCATGCAGTTTTCGGATCGCCTTTATAGTGTTGACCCCGTTCCCGAGGGTGCCACCTGCCTGACTCAATCACCCCCCCATGCCCCCACCTGAGCTTATGAGCTCAGCACCTGAATTTTTGGCAGATACAGACATTTGGATCATAGCACTTAACACTTGTTGCTCCCAGAAATGTCAGTTTCCCAAAGTCGCTCCTCATGGACTATAATAATGGCCCACCTCTTTACTTATTAGCGAGAATTATAAGAGGGATGAGTGCCTTAAAATTTTAAAATACTCAAAAGTATCTCTATTTTTTGCAGCGCTGAGCATGTTAGGCAAGTGCTCTACCCCTGAGCTACACCCTCAGCCCAACAGTAGTTCTTTTTTTGTTTGTTTGTGTTGCTTTGTTTTTTGAGACAGGCTCTCACTATCCAGTTCAGGCTGGCCTTGCACTCACTATGTAGCCCAGACTGGCCTCAAACTTGTGGTGATCCTCCTGCCTCAGCCTCCTGAGGACTGGAATTACAGGCGTGCACCACCACACCCAGCTCCAACATTAGTTCTAATGAAGAAATTACATAGTGGGATTTTATTATACTTAAACTCAGAGGTTCCAGCATCCAGAGTGGATTTTTTTCAATCCGACTGTTCATTGTGATTGATGGAACATATTTGGCTTCTCTAAGCAATAATGATTCTTTTTCTGCTAGCTACAGTAGGGTAAAGGCATGCTTTAGTTTGTACAGAGCAGGTCAGTGTTTATTATCAAGAACTAATGGTCTGTTTTGTCGAACCATTTAATGAAGGGAAAATAAAGCAAAAACTAATAGTAATGAGTATGATGGTGTGCACCTATAATCGGAGCTGCTTGGAAGACTGAGGTGGGAGGATCACAAGTTCAAGGCCAGCCCAGGCAACTTAGTGAGACCCTTCTCAAAAATAAAAAGGGCGGGGACGTAGCTCAGTGGCAGAAGGCTCCTAAGCTCAATCTCTAGTACTGCCACAAGTACACAAAATGGAAAAACTTAATTTCAGTGTCTTGAAAGATTTTATAGGGTTTTTTTGTAACTAGCAGCTTACTGAAATTGAGACAATGCTTAGAGTTCAGTGGTGTTTGCCTGCCTGTTCTTTCTTAGTTATTTAATTATATTTCTGTAACAACTAAGTGCTGGTGAACCAAGAGGAATTTAATGTTGGTGTCACATAATGCCAATTTTTTCTACACTTTGGTATCACTAGAAATGTCAGGTTGAATTATTCTCTTGTTATCAACCTATGTGTAGTCTCTTTATGATTTACTTGTAGATAATTTAGGGCTCTCCAGATAAATGGAAATATTTTTAAAAGTTGTTAGTCCTGATAGTTGGTGAATATGGTACAGCCTGGTGGTTTTATTTACCGGTTGCATCCTCCGTGTATTTGAATATTTCATGCTCTGCCTGAAATCCATCCCTTGCTGGGAATATTGTACTTCACTCTGTTTGACAGAAGTATTAGAAAGTGTTAGAAATTGAACCATTCCTCTTCTACAAAATAAATTTCACTTTTAAATTCTGTACACTGGAAACTCAATACAGTGAGTTTAGTAATAATTTTCAGTTTTTTTGAGATTAGCCTCTGACTGAAATTTTGTCATGTAAGTGTAAATTAGGTGTCTGATTAACTGTTTAGAAACAGACTCAATCTTAAAAACACTGATCCTCACGGCAGTGTGTTTATATTGAAATTAAAATGACCATTTAGTGATCTTATTAGCTTCCTTCTTTCAGAAGCCTTCTACTGCCCGTTCTCTACCTCCCCACCCACTGCCAGCCCGGGCGCTGGGTTTTCGTCAGCACCTGGTGGGGCTGTTCGGGGCCGGCGCAGGCTCATTTAACAGAGAACAGAAACCTGCTGGCAGTTCTAGCTTTGCAGCTGCCCTCACGGGATCGGAACTAAGTTGCCAAACCCAGTGATACTTCTGAGTCCTTTTTTTTCAGTTCGATCTCTCTGAAGTATCTGGCACTGTTTTAGGGATACCAGACTCTTTTACTTGTCTTCTTGCCTTTTGATCATTTCTTGTCATTTTTAAAAAAAGACTTTTGGTCTTCCAACCCTTTAAATGTGTTGTTTCCACAGTGCCCCACTCTCAGTCCTCTTTCTCAACAGTATCTAGCCCCAGCTTCTGTTTAAAATTTGGTAACTTGTAGATCTATATTTCTAGGTCTAACCTCTCTACCGAGTTCCAATGAAATGTTTCCTTTGTATTTCAAACTCAATTTGTAGAAAACAAAACTAAGCCAATTATCACCTCAACTATCATCCTAATGTCACTTAATTGGGATTTACCTCAAGCCAGTTGTTATTCCTAAACTTCTCCCTCCATTTCTGCTGCTCATATCATGTCAAATTTAGGATTTTGTCAGTTTTTGAACAGTGTCTTCTGAGTTTCTTTCATCAATGAACTGTAAAACTTTAAATCACTTCAAGTTTTCTTCTGCAGCAAATAAGCCTAAAATACTATTGAATTTTAATTAGCAACTCTTACTGACTAGTTTGTCATTAACGTGCTCCCATAGTGGTATATTTGACGTTTTTACATGTTTTAATTGGAAGAATTTTCCACAGGCTAGCTTTTTGCTCTGTACATCTCAAACCTTGTTAATTTAACCTTGTTTGTTCTTTGCCGGTAACATCATCCAGTACTGGGTATAGTGGTACTCAATCTTAATAAAATATCATGACGCTTAGCCTAGTTGACTTGGTCAGAGAGGAATATTCTTGGAAGGCATCTTGAACCAGAACAGCTCGCAGTAGCTAAACTGTGTGCAGAAGTGACTATGAACCACATCGGTATTTCCCACTAAACTCAAAGCAGCTGTATTGTAGTTCCCCTTTTCCATGAGGGTATGTTTCTGTGAAATTAGAAATCCCATGATCATTGTTTCACAGGTGAGAAATCCACAGCTTAGGGCTTCCAGTACTGAGAGCTGAGAGTAGAGCCAAAGTCTCCAGATACCCAGCCATCAGAGGCAAAGATTTGAGACAGAGAGATAATACAAAAATTTGAAGGATGAGTTCTTCCTTCTGGTTCTCCTGTTGTTTTGTAGTTTATTTTATTTTTTTTTTTAATTTGTAAGGCAGTTTACAACCTACCACATAAAATTGTAATACTGAAAACTGTGATCGTGGGGGAGTTAAGTACCCAAATGCTAAATAAAAAGTGTCTCAGTCATGGGGGAAAAAAAGCCCACTTTGCTTTAGTACTTTAATTTTTGCTTGGGGAGAATTCAGAGATTAGACAGAAAAGAAGGCCAACTTGGTTTAAGACTGCATAGCAGTATAATAATTATTCATGTTTCCCTGGAATTTTTTACATTTGCCACTGAAGCAATTCCCTACTAGCTTCAAAGAAGCTCTCTTTATGGAAATTAGAGAGGCGTGTGATTCAAAATCTTGGCAATTTTGAATTATAGTGCTTTATGCGAGTATAGTATTTTCTTGGCGCTTTTGCTATATAAACAAACTAACAAATAATATAGTGCACCTTTCTTTACTGTAACAAGTAGTCTTCTACTACAGTGAGCTTTGAATTCATAGTGTGACCATCACAGCAAGCTAGGTAAAAAAAATACTTCCCTCGTGTAGCACTTAAGTGAAGGGCTACTGTGAGGTTTGCACCAACAGCAGTATTTTTTGGTTTATATTGAAAGTGCTGTGAAGAGTACAAGAATAGTGTAGCCACAGAGCCTCTAGCCTTGGAGGACCAACTGGCTTATTGCTGGCTGGAAATTTTATTTTGCCTGCTGACCTTTTGGGGACTTAACTTTGTCCCAGGGCAGGGGGTCTTGGTCTTGATCGACCCTGCAGAAAACCGTTCGTAGGACCAGAGAGAATGTGTCTCAAGGCTTCTTTACAAGGGCCCTTGGGCCTACACCTTGCGTCTTTTGCACTTCGGGGGCGCCACCAGGTGGCAGCACCGGGAACTGAAGCTGCTGTTGCAGCGCCGCTCCCTTTTCTGCCAGGCCCTGCCATGAAATGTCACTGTGCTTTTTTGTTTGAGGAAATGAGGCTGCTTTGGATTAAGAATTATGAAGAAGAGATGAACTGGCAACAGTGAGGTCAGAGGTGTATCTGGCAGTTGAGTCCTTAAACAGCCGTTGTATTTAGGGTCCTTTTAATCCATCCTTTGCAGGGAAAGAACTAGAAATTAATTTCAAAATTTTCTTTACGGGAAGACGCTTTGATGCGGTTTTTCAAGTTCCCAGGTGGCAGCAATTGTTGCTCTGATTGTAGGCTATCGTGCTAATTGGATGATCTTTAAAGGAACATCGATCATGCATCTGCTACCTGTGGGGTAGTACGGCCAGTGTGGGGAATCATGGGCGGTCTCTGTCTTTGAGAGTCGGCAGAATACTTTGGGAAGCAGGATGTTTGTATGAGTTAACAGTGCGGCAGATGCCAAATGTGTGGTTCTGGATTATGTCAAGCGTATTGTGGAGGAAAACTGGGACTTGGGCCGTCACAGGAAGGTGTGTGGGGCCCGGAGGAGTGAGCCAGGGTGCCTGGAGCTCAGTGGGAAGCGTGCCGGGCCTGGGATCTCTGAGGAGGACAGTTCTGTTTATGAAATAGTGAGAGGAAGAGGAGACTTGAGATCATTAATTGCAAAGAGCTTGAAGGAGAGTTTAGCTACATGTCGATGAAGTTAGAGGGTGAAATAGTTCACAGGGGAGTTGATTTTTGGCTGTGTCCCTGAAACAGTGTTAGTGCTTTCTCTTCCACTTAGGACGTATTAAAACTCTACAATCCATGAAATGAAGAATTTTGGAAGAGTGTGTCTTCAAAGTTTCTTCTATTCACAATTGATAATTCTGTGAAATTAAAACTATCCTAGAAAGAACATAATTTACAAGGAGACTTAATTACATTTAATGGTGTTAATTTCAAAGGCAACAACTGGCTTAGAAATGTTAGTAGCTGTGATCAGAAAGAAAACTTTGATTCAGTCTTTCAAGAACTGTTCCATTTGTAGTTTCTTCTTGGGGGGAGAAGTTAGCAGTTAATTTGTTTTTAAATATTTAGGCATTCTTTGAATTATAAAATTGTGATGCAGGGATTTCTGAGTGAGATATTCACATGTGAAAGATGACTTTGCTAGTTACCCGCTTAAGCGGAATAGTGTGTATATGTGCATAAGTCTGCACTTTCCAGCAGCCAAGACAAAAATGAGCACAGCTAGCATTTATGCACTTATAGTGACAGATAAGTAACGACAGATACTCCCACCACTTAGTAGGTACTCATCAGAATTCTTTCAACAATATCCCCTTAGCTAATGGAGTAATAAATACCAAACAATTAATGTAATGTTCCTCAACCTCCTTTAGTAGCGTAATGCAGCTCAGTGCAGATAACTTTCTGAAACCGTGCAGTCCCAGTAGGCAGTTCTCTGAAGCTCTACCTAACTCAAGAGTCAAGGGTAAGAATATGCAAAGCGAGCCAGATGTGGTGGTGCACGACTGAAATCCCAGCACTTAGGAGGCTGAGGCAGGTGGATTGTGGTGAGATGGAGGTCAGCCTGGAATACCTAGCAAGACCTTGTCTCAGAAAACCAAAAAAAGTGTAAATCAGTGATTGTCAACCATTAATTCTCTTTTGGATCCCAAACTTGTTTGCAAAATGGATGATAGGTCTATCTAGATCCCCCTCCTTGCCAATGAACATGCACATAATCATACCAAATGTTACATGTTATTTTAGGAAATTCAGAGTCTTGGAGGAGTCATGATTTCTCTCTTCTTTGTCACTGCCCCCAACTCTTCCATAAACCCAGGCTCAGCACCCCGGTCTTGAGTGGCAGAAGCTCTAGCAAGGGGATAGTAAGAGCCTGCAGCACGGGATGGTTGTGTACTTTAAGATGCATTCATGTGCTTTAACAGGAAGTCGTATTGAGGAGGAGATAATTGCCATTTATGACAGTTGATGAGCTTGGCAGGACGTGTCCCAACACACAATGTTTACTCCACCTTAGCAGGAATGCAGTCAGGAATGTGGCTTCTGTAGAGGGCAACTAATACACTAAACCCTAAATATCGTTCTTATAGAAGAGATTATGGTAATTTTAGTCTGGAGAAATTGTAAGACAGATGTTACGAAGTATCCTGAGCTACCTCGAAAAGTAGAAATGATTGATATTTGATTTTCTTGATCAAGAGTTCATTGGAGGTCTAATTTTAGGCACTTAGAGCGTCTTGATAAAATCCTGTGTAGGGCTGACGCAGGAGGGTGTGGGGTTCAGAGAGGATGTTTCCAGGTTCTTTATTTGCACAGGCAGCGAATTGCAGGAGCGAATTTTAGGGCATTAAAGAGGTTTATTTAAGTAGCAAAAGGGAGGCTGGTTTTGCCGGGTGAATAAAATAGCCAGCCGCTGCCACAGTTAGGGATCTGAAAAGGCCTGGGAGGCTAGGGAGCTAAAGCTAGAGCACGGGTTAGGGAGCAGGGGGCTAAGGGGGCAAGAGGGCAAGCTCTGGTCCCATTCACATTTATCTGGATTCTGTTCTCCTGAGAGTTTCCTGTGAGAAGAGGGGCAATTGGAATTTCGTGCCCTACGCTAGCGTCAGGTCAAGGCCACTCCCCAAGGTCAGTTCCCTCTTCCCAGCCAGGTCAGGCCAGCCCTATTCCCACCTCAGGGTGATCTCGGGAAACTGAATGACTTTATTTGCTTTGGGGATTGTTTGTCACTGGGCCAGTTACATGTTAAAAACATTTCTTTATTTAGTCATATCAATTTAAGATTCTCATTATGGTTTCTTTTGCGTTGCAGGGTTTTAATCTTGGGCGCTTCTGGTGGGGTCGGCACTTTTGCAATACAGGTAAAAAAATTTTTAATCTTGTAAATAAGATTTTGTTTACATGAATTTATAAATTCATATTTATAAATTGCTTTTCCTTAAGGCTGAAAGAAAGATGGATCTCATAAATGCACATTGTAATTTGAGATTGCTCTTGTAAGAGGAACGTGTTCTAATGTGTGAATCCTTTGAGTGGTTTAGCATGTGCATATCTAGTATAGCAAATGCCAGAGAGCTTTGAGGAGGGAAGACCACAGGCAGTACAAGTAGATGGAAGTTTGCAGTTTAATAGGAAACAACCAGTGCCGATCAGAATTTCTGCAGGTCTTTTTGTACATATTGATAAGGTTATTCTAAGGTATACATAGAAGTGGGGAAGCTACAGTACTGTTAAAATGACAGTACTGTCTCAGAGTGATTTACACAGCATAACACCAATCAAAATACTAACTGCCTTTTTTGGTGTAAGTGGACCAGCTTACCCAGAAACACATCTGGAATTGCAGAGGCCCCTGAATAGTCAGTCTTTCCCCAGTATGGGGCCGGTGAGTGCCCTCAAGGGCTCTGCCACTGCCTTTTCCTGGAGGGAGGATTTGGGTGCTCTGCACCTCCTGACACCTTAAACCTTTTGAGGACCCAGATGGTGCTCAGGGCTTCCCATTCCTCTGCTAATCCAACTTGAAGAGAGGGGCAAGGACTCCTGAGGGGTGTGCATCTCGACTCTTTCCTTCGTTTATTCGTTCTTCCGCTCTCTTTCTGTGGTACTACTAAAGATAGATATCCAGGACCCAGTCCAGATACTCTGTTAGTAAATATGTTTTAAATAAGTAAATAAAAAAGGAAAACACGGAGGAAAAGAGAAGAGAAATATTGTATCTTGCTGGTTAAAGTAAAAATTGCTACCACTTAGGAAAACCGCCTGATACGATCTACCAAATTTCAATATACATTGCCATATGACAACCCAGTAATTCCAATCTTAGGCTTATACCCGATGGATAGATATGCAGCATGTTTACCGAAAGAAATGTACGAGAATTTCAGAAACAGACTGTTCTGTTAATGTCTCCCACTAGAAACAGCATAACTGTCCATCAACAGTAAGAGGAATAAACAGTGAAAGATTCTTATGTTGGGATATTAGTCATGAAAACAAACTGTAATTACAAACAATGGAGTTGTTGAATTTTGCAATCAGAATGTTGAGTGAATTCAGATACAAAGAGGACCTCATATGTGATTACATCCAATGACATTCAAGAACAGGGGACGCTAAGTAATAGTATTTAAGAATGCCTACTAAGTAAAACTTTAAAAATGGCAAAAAACTGTAATAAAAAACCTGATCATGATTATTCTAAGAGAGTGAGGGCATTTTTGTTGGAAGCCCCAGGAGTATGAGTGGTATTCTAGTTCTTAACCTTGAGTGATGTTTACAGAAATACTTGCTTTATAGTCTTTTGTTAAGCTGTACATTTGTACTCTGTGCAGTTTTTGTGCAGTTTCATGTATATTTCACAACAAAAATATTTTAGTAAAATGAAAGATGAGTAATAGAAAGTGCCAAGGTTGTATCCCATAGAAAGCTATTATAAGGAAAGTAAGAATAAAGGTTAAAATAACGTAACTGTAGACAAGGAAAGCAATCAGAAAACATGCTCACAAAACAGAAATGTAATCCACTTCAAAACAAGCTAAAAAGCATTGAAAACATAAGATACAAAAGAACAAAATAAATCAGGATTAAAAAACTTAGGAAAAGAGGTTAAAATAAATGAAAAATCATTTGGTAATGAAGATTGTTCTAGAAAGAATTCAGTGGCAAACAACACACGATGCTGCCTTAACTGAAATAGAATAGAGAAAATTTTAAATTACACAAGAAACACAAAAACGTACTCAGGCAATAGTGTCAAGTATTGAAGACAGAGACTGGTGTATGGAAAAGCAAAGCAAGGGAACAGAATAGATACTAGGATCTCTAATTAAGCTTTCATGAAATTAAATGATTAGAAATTACACTGAACAGCCTCATCACGTCTCTGAGAACATAAACCTATAGTAAAATTATTTGTTATTGAAGAAAAAGGAAAAAAATGCTTTGGACATTTAAAAAAAAGCACATGAATTCTAAAAGAAATAAAATTAGATTATTATGACTTTTGACAGCAGTGCTTTAATGTGAGGGGAAAATTTGGAAGTCTCACATTTAATATACACAAGGAAGAACACTGCAGAAGTTTTGTATACAGCAAAACTGGGATGCAGGTATGAGGACCACATGCAGGTTGCTAGCAGCCTGAAGGACTTGGAGAATATTGTTCTTCCCGTTCCTTTCCTCAGAATGTACTGGAGAATGGGCTTCTGGCAAGCAAAATGACTAGAGAGGCATTTTAAGGACTGGTGGTGAATGTTTACATTATCTGTGAACAAAACTAAAGGGGAGCTAAGAAGGAGAGAGTACAATGTGTCGATATATGCGCTGAGAAAGTAAATAGAGTCCAACTTGGTTTTTAAAAAAGTCAAAAATAGAGCTAGCATATGTTAAGATTATTTCAATCCTTTCCTTAATCACATTGCTAGTGATATTAGTATGCAGACTGTCATGTGTGTAACATAAAATAGAACAAATGGGTATTTAGGATATATTTTAATCCGGCTAAACTCTGTCTTTGAGAAGCATGATTCTCAAGAGAGATAGTTGCAACAGAAAAGTTCAGTCCAAGCTTTGTAGTCCCAAATTTGAATTGTAAATATTAATATGAACTCAGGTATTTCATATCTATATGTAAAAGTATCTGTTGAAGTATTATTACAGTACTCACTGAAAGGGTGAGGGAAGCTTGGAGAAAAGGCGGATTTCAGATCTAAGGCACAAAACGTAGAAGAATAAACCTGGAATAAATTAAACAGCAAAGAAACTGTCAAAGACTTGTCAGGCCAATTGAAACCCTTTAAATATATTTAAATCCATGAGTTCATGATGATATATGTCTTTTAAAGTGGTCACTTTGGGAAGGTGATAAAAAACCAATTTATTATTTTATGAACTGATAAAGAGAAGTTAAGCATTTGTCCTGCCTTTTCTATGATTCCTATAACTGAGTCAACTCTAGTAGTCATGGAAACAGTTTATGAAACTAATGTAGTTTACTCTAACTACTAAATGAAACAAAATAGAATTAGAACATCACTATTTTGCAACCACCAGTAAGAAGATATAGACACTGAGCGTTGATACCTGCTAAGATTATAAAAAGTGTTAACAACCAGATATAATACAATGTGCCTTCTCTAGTTTTGCCTGACAGTCTTCATGGTTTTACTAAAGGAATTGAAACACAATCTGATCCGGTCTCTAGTTCTCTCTGCCAAGTCGCAGAAAACACAGAAGATAGAGTAATATGCAAAAGTATTCTGTGTGTGTAATCAGAAATTCTAGGTCAGTGGCGGTGGGCCCATGGCACACGTGCCCCAGCCGGCTGTTCATTATCATTGAAAGCTCGAAAAGGTTCGCCGTTCCTGTTGGGAACTCCCTAGGTCAAAGAGCTTGAGTTTTTCCACAGATAAATTATTGTAGGAAAGCAAAGGGCTAGAAGAGGCTCCTATAATTTAATTTAAAAGAGATCACATTTTAAAAATGCATAAGACTAAACTACAGTGCCTAGGGAGTGCATATTTGAGTGGTAAACATTTCTTAAATGCAAGGAGGCGATTACTGTAAAAATTAAGATCATAATGGCTTGTGAGGGAGGGACTTGTATTGGACAAGGCACAAAGATGATCTTTGGGATGGCTGCTGGCATTTTATTTATCTGGTAAGTGTCTGCCTTATAGGTGTTTTCTACATGTGTGTTTTATTTTACAGAAAAAAACTAGGCCTTTTAGTAATGTTCAGGGGTTGGAGATTTAGCTCAGTGGTAGAGAGTTTGCCTAGCAAGTGCAAGGCCCTGAGTTCAATCCCCAGCACCCCCCGCCCAAAAAGTAATGTTCAGAGGTACTAGACACTGTAGTTCAAAGTGGGAAAGGAAATTTAGAATTTGGAAAAAACGAATCGAACTGTTTAAACATAATATATTCTTCGTGACCCTTTAAAGAAAAACACATTAAATGCAGGTATTTGGTATATAATTTTCTTTTTTCTCAACTATTTCTTACATAGTAGAAAAAATCTGGTCACAATGAGCTGTTTGTCTTGGATTATGTTGGAGTTTGATTTGGGAATTGCACAGCATATTATTTTCCTCAAGTGTCTGTGTTTGCAGCCTATAAGCAAAATAAATCCTACATGATGTCTCTTGTGGATGTTTTTATTCTGCTCAGATTTGCAGAGTGTACAAACCCTTGGCCAATACTGCTTTTTAGAATGAAAAGTGAGAAATTAGATAAGATTATGAATGGTTTTCTTGGGGGTGCTGGGGATCGAATTCCAGGACTTGCACTTGCTGGGCCAGCACTCTGCACTTGAACTAAGTCCCTGGCCCCTGTGAATGGATTTTAAACCCAGTGTTTTCTATACTGAACGGATGTTTATTTAGCAAGTTTGCATGCCCTGGGGTGGGGCTTCACAGACAGTGAAACACAGATCCCTTATACTCTGGCAAACCTTTACAAGTTCAAGTAATTTTATGACCTGTAACTATCAGTACACAGATTTCTTGGAGAACTTTAATTCTACAAAATTGGGGCTGCAGGTGTGGCTCAATGGTAGAGCACTTGCCTCAGATGTGTGAGGCCCTGGGTCCCATCCACAGCACCACCTAAATAAATTAATAAATAACGTAGCAGCTTATGTGCTCGGGAGTTTGGAGAGCCATTACTTACTCCTTAATCTGTGCTTTCTCCAGTAATTAGGGCTTTGTCATTCTCATTGAAAAAAAAAAAAAACCTTATTAGAAATCCTATTAAAAAAAAGAAATCCTATTAAATTGATATTATAGAAAAGAATTATAGCACTTTTGGAGCAGGATGCTTTCTGGATTCTTAATCCGGAATCGCATTAGAATTTAGCTTTCCTTTTTACTTAAATTTAGTTTTTCTTACTATTTTAAAATACACTCATCTGCATTTTTGAAATCTGGGAACTGTTTATTTATGTATTCTACCTCAAAGGAGAGGATCTACTCCATGTTTTAAAAATAAAATGGCTGCTTTTTTGTTTTGGTCCCTCTTTTTAAAAGTGCCTTTTTCATATTACCTAAAACCTAATAGCTGATTGCTTTGATATACTGCTTGAGTCAATGCTAACACTCTTTGGAGATCCAAATGGAGGAGTGTTGCATTTATATGTTCTGAACACATTTAAGATAGTCATTTTCTGAACAGCTGTGTTTTTGTCCTTTTGCGTCACTTACCATTGTCATCATTAAAAGCACTAGGTATGAGGCTGTTAGGGCCACTCTTTTCTGCTCTCAGAGGCCCTGCGCTCCTCTGAGTGGACTGGTTGGAACTTCATGCCACTGAGGTGACTGGCTGTCTTCTCTGTGGAAACTGAGTCTACTTCTCGAGATTTTCTGAGTAATGAGAAGTTTTATCATTTTTACTAGTCCGACAGAGGCCCCCTGTAGTTCTTGTTAAGATGCAGTACTTAGAGTTCTCTAGAGATTAGTTCAATATACGTGCACACGGTGCCAACTTTGTTTTTAATGCACTTTTTCTACCTTCCCCTCCTTTCCTTCTTTTTTCTCTGGCAGGTGATGAAAGCGTGGGATGCTCATGTGACGGCAGTTTGCTCTAAAGATGCCAGCGAGCTTGTCAGGAAGCTTGGGGCAGATGATGTGATCGATTACAAATCTGGAAGTGTAGAAGAACAGTTGAAATCCTTAAAACCGTATGTATTTGAACAGTATTCCCTTCGGGCGGGTGGGCACGAGGACAGTTGATAACGCAAGGGTGAGATGGTTTGATGGCCCTCCAGTCACTTTGGGACCTGTTTCATCAGAAGCCATCTGGATCGGGTTCCATTCTAATCCCAGAGGTCAGTACAGAGCAGTCACCTAACATGACATACACCAGGAGGGAGTTATTTTGTTTACGTGGCCCTTTGCTCATTTTTAAGTTAACGTGTTTTTATTGCTGGCTTGTAAGGAAAATTGGAAGTGCATTCCATTTGGTGGCATCGGTCACCTTAGGAAGAATATAAAATAGTGCATGAAAATACCTGTTTAGCAGTAAGCACACTTTCAGTTTGGGCTCACTGGGTAGATCCTGGGCGCGGTGCTCTGTGGATGTCCCCAGTGTGTCTGAATGCCAGGCTGTGGTCGCGCCTGTTGTACCAGCAAGGACAGATCAGGGATTCTCTCCAGCTGCGTTGTTCTGACTGCGGCTCCACTTTATTAATCTGTTTGTCATTATCCAAGACAAAACTGAAGCTGAGACTATAACTGAACAGTATTTGGAAAACTGTTTTACTGCTACGTTTTCAAAGATTTTTCCTTTTTTGATTAGTTTTCAGAAACCTATTATTCTTGCTCACGCGGAGTAGTATATTTTCATAGATTAAAATAAAGGGAGCCCCTGTCGATGCTGCGTAGCTTTCACCCATCTCACCGGGCACTGCCGCCTGCAGCAGCAGCGTGGCGGCTCCCAGGGTTGCGTGACTCCCTCCGCATGGGGCGTCTTCTCTGCTGAGCACCGTCTGAAGCCTGTCGCAGTGGGAAACAAGACGCATTGCCCCCTCTACGAGTCTGACGTGCTGGTCAGGGAGCTTTGGTGGTTAGTGCTCTGAGGAAGATGTACGCAGGGAAGGAGGACGGTAAATGGTTGAGGGGAGGTTGTCTTGGTGGGATGATTGAAGAGTGCCTCTCTGAGCGAGCAGTGTCAGGGGAGACTTAAGTGAACAAGCCTTGTGAATGGGATTTTGGTTTCCTTGTTCCCTGCTACACCCCTCCACCTGGTACTATAGTGTGTGACACACAGTGGGTGCTTAATAACATTTAACTGATTATTGAGAGTAAGAAAAGTTACTCTAACTGGATAACAGTAACAGCAAATACAAAGCTCTTGTATCAAAAGCATGCTTGACGTGGTTGAGAACTCACAGCTCCCTTCCTGAGGGAGCGTCAAGGCCTGAGCAGCCTCTGTGTGTGCCCAGGAGATGAGAATGTGACAGGGGTCCAGGACCTGGCTTTCTGGATAGCGGAGCTGCTCATTCCCTTCTCTCTGCCTTCAGTATTGTGTCTGTCTGGAGTTTGTTTCCAGTGAACAGGAGAGCCCGCCAGATAGAAGGTTCGAAGACACTCAGTCTGGCCTCCCAGCCCAGGTGCAGTTCCTCGTTGGCAGCGCTCCAAGCACCGTCGCCCCTTTTGCTTGTCCTTTCCAGTAAGGGGGATCTCACTGGCTTACAAATATAGTCCGTTACCATTACCTTACCTCCTCTTTATTTTTCTTCTCTTCCTCTTCTTCCTTTGTGACGGCTTTAGTTAAAATTTATTTCTATAACTTCTCCTGGAGTTTGAATCTACCAACAGTAAATTTGTTTCTTCTTCTAAGCAGCAGCCTTGTCAGTGTTGGAACTTTTACAGCGGGAAGGAACTCTGAAATCTTTGAGTCTGGCCCTGTCATTTTATAGTTGAGAAAATGAGGGGCAGAAGACTTAGGCATTTTTTGCACGCTCAGAGTCACACCATTAATCATTAGTGGAAAGCTGAGGCTATAGCTCGATCTCCAGGCTTCTCAGACAATGCCTGTTCTGTAATACCAGGTGCCCTTAAGTTTTAAGCATCCTTAGATACGTTTGTTCAAAAATTGGGAAAGAAGTAGAAACTATTCTAATGAGAGGAATAATTATCTAGTAAGATCATTCTTCTGCATTTCATATCCTTTGATTTTTATTTGTCTTTTTTTAGTTTAATCCCACGAAAGACCCAAGATCTATGGAATTTGCCAAAGCTGGTTTTAGAAGCTTTGATGTTTGACTTCACCAGTCTGAATTTAGAAGGGAAAAAAGATTTACCCAAGAGGAGTTCAATTGATTTGCTTAATTTACATAATGCATTCTTTTAAATAGATTCTTTTTTCCCAAAGTTTAAAAGCTTTAGTGGGTTTTTAATCCCTCCAAGTGGAGCATAGCGATTATAGCAGTTTTTAGGTTAGAGTCAAAGATTCGAGTATCTGTCATTTCCTGTCATTCGAGTATCTGACATGATGAATTTCTTTGCCATGTTAGAGCAGAACTGAAGACTGAGAGAATGGTGCTGGTCTCTCTTTATGCATCATCTTGATACTGTATGTGAAACCAAAAAGTAGAAAATTCTAGAAGGTAAAGAGGATGTTCTTCCTAAGTGTTTTTGGCTGTGGAGGAAGTAAAAGCCATCATTGTCTTGAATAAAAATCTTACATTTTTTTTCCCCAGGTATTCAGATACACTAAAGAATACATTGATTTATTTTGAATGGATCACCTTGCAGTTCTCTACAAAGCTCGATCTGGGGTTCTTCAACCTTGGCAACCTAAATTTGTTGACTATTGATATTTTGGGCCAGATACTCTCTTGGTTTAAGAGTCTATTCTGTGCATTGCAGAGAGCCAGCATCCCCTCTAATTCAGAGCTGCTTGCTTAGGTCATTTTAAAGTATTAAAAATATGATTTCTGTGACAAAAAGAACTAGTCACATGGGTTTACCTTGGAGAAAAGCCAGAGAGGCATGAGTGGGTGTGTTCTCCAAGCCACAGTCCTCAGCTGGGCGGTGCCGCAGCATGGCTTGTGAGCTGTGCCTGAAATAAACCCTGTGGCCAACCGGTGATGCAAGTGAAGGGGAAAATGTGACAAGGATCTTGTGTTGCTTCTCTCTCCAGGTTTGATTTTATCCTTGATAATGTTGGTGGATCCACTGAAACATGGGCTCTAAATTTTCTCAAGAAATGGTCAGGAGCCACCTACGTGACTTTGGTGACTCCTTTCCTCCTGAACATGGACCGCCTGGGCATAGCAGATGGCATGTTGCAGACAGGAGTCACCGTGGGTTCCAAGGCCTTAAAGGTAGGAACTGCTAAGAGCTGGTCTCTGCTGCTGGAGGGTGGTGTGACGCCGGCCCCTTTGTCTCCTCTTGGAGACAGCATAGCATGTTGCCACCAGCATGCCCGCTGGGGGTCGCCCTGCCTGGTTTCAAAGCTGACCGAATTTAGTAGCTGTGGGACCCTACAAGTTACCTAACTCTAATCCCAGTGTCTTCACCTGAATGGTGAAGTTAATAATTCACCTACCTTCTGCATTGTTGTAAGGATTAAATCAGATAATCAGAGTGAGTGTGACGTAATGCCTCATACGTAAAAAGCTCTTATTAAATGTTAGCCTCCTAATTAGTAGTTATTGCCTTTCTTGATTCCACATGGCTCCTCGTCTGCTTCCTTCCTGCCTGTTCTTAGTGGCCTTCTTTCTGTTGGCTCCAGTCTTAACACATATAATCTCTCATATGTGAAGGTGGAAACTTTGTTAAGACGGTGTACAGCGACAGCTTTCATGTGGGATGTACCAGTGATTCCCAGGCGGGGGCTTGCCGACCTTTGGAGGGCTTTGGCCATTTCATTGAATTTCAGAAACCTAAAAAAAACTGTGCTGTTACTTCGAGGCTGCCAAGGCAGGTAGAACCATCACACCTTTAGCGGGATTCTGTCACCTCATCCTAGCGCTGCGTGTCCCTGCGTGTAGCACGGTGACCAGGGCCCCGCAGACTCCTGTACGCACCTAGCGAGCAGAGCTGAGTGCCCATCAGCCTGAGTATCAGCCCTGACACCAGACTTGAGCATCTGCTGGCCACTTAATGGCACAGTCTGTCGTCATCTCGGTGGAGACACAGGCTTGTATAATTCCAGGTTCGAAACTGTTGGTAATTATAGGTCACTGAATTAGTGCTGAAGTGGAATACGTTAGGAAAAAAAAAGATAAATTCGGGTTTTTTAATTAGATAAAATACTCTGCACTCAGGAAGAAAAGCAGCAGAACATTTCTTCGTGGTGAAAGGCTATGAGTCACTTAGTCCACCCAACTCTGACACATGTCTGTCTATGAGACAATAGACTTGATAGATTTTGTTAGTTGCTTTTTCCTCTTTTTGCAGCGCTGAGGCAGAACTCAGGGCCTTACACGTGCTGGTCAAGTGCTCTGCCATTGAGCCGCAACTCGGCTAAGGCTGCTGCTTTATATTACAAATTAATTTGAGACCTTCCGGGTAGAGGTAAAATTTAGGACTTTGGTCTCTGGAATTCTGTGCTTTCACTAAAGCCTCTGAGTAGTAATGAAGACTGTGGTGCAGTTTGTAGGAAACGGGGTGAGGAGTAGCAGTGAATACACTGAGTTCTGCATCCTGCTCTTCTTTGTTTTCTCTTGGTTCAGAGAGCAGCTGGGGACTGGGGACCTTGTGGTAGAGACAGCTTAGCTGTCCTTTGTCTCTTCTTTCTCTTTTCACAAAACCTTTGACTTTCCAGTGCTTTAAAGTACAAGTTTGTTTCCCATAAGATTTCACAGCTTATGTTCCAGGGAGACCTCAGAGTCGTCCTCCTTGAGTAAAAAGGACGCGACTCCCTTCCTTTTTCCTTCCCTCTACTTGAAAGATGATAATGATAATCTCGGGTGGAAATCTCTCAAGCGGTCCCCACCATCTTTCTGAGGTTGTGGCGAAGGCTCGTCATGCTTCTGACTCTCCTGCCTGCTTTGCTTTATTCTCTCTGCTGTGATGGCCCAGGAGAAACGCACAGACCCCTTACAGTAGAGTATAAAAATTCTGCTATCGCCCACGAAGCGTTTCAGTTTGTAGAGTAACATGTTGTAAAGAAGAAAAAAAGCTGTAAAGAATTATACCTGTAGCAGTTGTGACCATTTCTGTTCCTTCTTCAATACCTTAAACAATTCCTAGAATGTTTTAATTATAGTCCCTGTGACCACACATTGGAGAGAAGGGTTTGAGCAGGTCTTCAGTGATTGTCATTAACCAGTCCCACTGTAAGGTAGGGACATTCTCAGTCACATAAGCATTCAGACAGCACTTTTTAAAAAGTCTAGAACAGCCTCTTTAGTGCCGGGACACAGAAAACAGTATTCTGAATGGCGTAGCAAGGCCGCTGTGGGCCAAGAGTAACTTGCCTTGAGATTTCCGCAGCCGGGCTCTGGCGTGCTTCCCTGGGGGCTGGCGGGAGTCGACGCCTCATCGCCTGTTCCACAGGAAGCTCCACTCTGTTTTTCCCTATTGTCCTGGGGCACTTACTAACGGTGACTCTTAGCTGTCATGATTCTTCTCGGTTGGAAATGGACTATGTGACCGCTCAACCGGTAAGCTGTTCTTGACACACCTCACTGGCGCGCTTTGCCTCGGCAACAGGTTAACATTTTTTTCTCTTTATGGCCTGAGACTGATTTAATATTGTTCTAGTCTTTCCTCAATAAACTTTACTTCCAGCACCGGCATTTGGTGTCCATTCCTGTTTAATCCTCCCTCCAAGCCTGTCAGTGAGGTGGAGGTACCCGGGACACTGGTGGTAGTGTGACGGAAGGAGCACGGCCTGCCAGCGCCTGTGCTAGGACAGCGAGGAGCTCGAGGCACTTAGGGCTTCACGCTCTGCTGGTGGCTTACGCCATGCTGAGGTGTGGCGGTCTGATGCATGTGGTCGGGCGGGGCAGGGGCGTATCACCGAACACCTCAGCTCACACGCTGTTTTGATAGTGGACCACTTCCCTGCGACATGCAGAACAGGTGCAAGTGAGTATGGCATTGGAGTTGAACCCTCTTGGTATAAGATTCTTGCTGATTTTTATCTGAAGAAGTTTTACCTCATGGATTTGATGACTTGGTATTTGCACTAACTGTAGAGAAAGACCCGGTCGTGATATATAAAGAACTTTATGCTTTGTTTCACCTTTAAATCTGTCTGTTCCTGTCAGAGCCAGAAACAAAATTTGTGATTGAGTTTCTTATGTAAGATCGTATTTGGTACCTTTTGTCCCTTAAAGCTTTTTTGAATTTGGTAAAAATCTCTTTTCTGGTGTCTTTAGGCTTTTCTCAAACCTTGGCAGGGAAACCCTAGAGGTCTCGGCCCCAGCCCCAGCTCCTCCTAGGGACATGGTCTGCTGTGTGAACCTGTCATTGAAGGGGCACTTTCCTGTGTACTTGTTTGTTGGCCACAGCTGGGAGAAGCAGCCTGGGTTGACATGGATATATCTTTGTCTTTCTGTTTCTTTAACATCATGGAGCGTTTGCTGTGAGTCACTGTGCTAAGGTATCAGCGCGAAATGAGAAATTGGCTTCTTATTCAAACAGAAAATGCCTTTCCCTGAATTTTCATTAAGTCAGATTTTATCCTTTATATTTGACTTGTTTTGTTTTCTTTTCAGCATTTCTGGCAAGGAGTCCATTATCGCTGGGCCTTTTTCATGGCCAGTGGTCTACATCTGGATGAAATTGCAGAACTAGTAGATGCAGGGAAGGTAGGTACATCTGCGGACCTTTTATTTGGGAGCCTTGGCATTGCTGGAACGTGTCCTGTAGACCTGTCTGCCTGGCCTCAGCAGCGGGAACTCTCCAGAAATAGACTTCGCTGAGATTGTGCCACCTTACGTGGCCAAACTTAGGTGTTGGATTTTTGGTTCTGTCACCATGGCCACGTCTGAAGAAGAGCTTGTCCTGTGTAGTCCACCCTCCTTGCTGTACAGTTGAAGAGGCAGGCTCAGAGAAGTGATATTATTTTCTCAAGGGCGTTTGGTTAGCTTGGAACAGAGCAGGGATCCATACTGGGCTGCTGCTATTTGGGTAGTGGTCCTAAAAAGATGGTGCCATGAAGCCCATCTCTACGCAGACATGATAATGCACTTGCAAGTTTTCAGTGTAACGACACTGGAAATGACTTAGTCTGAGCTTCAGGTTGCCCTCGGGCAGGCTGCTTTCCACAGAAGAAGGGAGACAAACACTGTCGCCTCTAAACCCAACATCACTGGGTGAGAAGTCGTTCCCCCGTCTCTTGATTCCCAGGCTAGCTAATGAAATCCGGAACAAAGTGATGGTATATCGGAAGGTCAGTGGCAGGGTGTGGCGGGGGATCGATGGGCTCTGGATGGAGGTGACTGGTTGGTATTCTCTGCCGACCAATGTCTGTCCTGCAGGGGAGTTACGGAAAGGGACTGTCGCTTAGAGTCTGGTCATCCTTTTTGACTGTCAGGGGGCCTTTCAAGGCTGCTGAGAGTTCAAAGCCTCCTCAGCTGCTGCCTGCTTATTTGGATTCGTATATGCTCTCAACTACCTTCTTGAGGGGGAACACAGTACATGAACTCATATCCTGGTTTTGGTATTGGTGGTTTTATTGAGAGATTGTGTAGAATTATAGGATCAAGATTCTTATGTACCTTGAAGGGTTGCATAAATCAGAGATACATTGACTCTCATTTTATGGAGGAGAAAACTGGTGCAGAGAGACAAAGGGACACTACTCAAGCTTACAGAAGCGGGACCAGAACTCATTCCTCCTGATTCCTGGGCCTGTGCTTTTCCTTTGCTGCCATATAGCTGCCTTTTTAGTGGTCGAGCTGATTTGGGGCTCAACATATGTGGTCTTGTCCTTGTCATTTTGCAGTGTGTGGGGAAAGGGCTTGGAGTAGGGCCAGCATTGCCCCCTCACACCCATGCTCCGATGCTAGGAACGAGCCCTGGGAAGTGGGCTTTCTTCTGCTGCCACTAGCCCCTTGTTGACCCATTTCATCTTTCCATTTTGATTTTAGGAAAGAATATTTTAAGAGCTACTGACTTTTTTTTTTTTTTTTTTTTGGTGCTGGGGATCAAACTGAGGGCTTTGTGCTTGCGAGGCAGTCACTCTAACCACTTAGCTAAATCCCCAGCCTACTACTGACTGTTTTTTGTGCATTTGAGTTTTGGATTATGACTGAGGAGCTGTATAATAGGAGATGGATGGCCTGTTAGTACATCTTAAACTCTTTGGTTCCAAGTTGGCGAGCCTTTTCTTGGACTTGTAGGTCTTGCTGTGTCCTGGGTAGAGATGGGCTTGGTGTCATTGTGACTATATCAGTGCCTCTTTGTAGGGTTCTGCCACATCCCATGGGGATGCTTATGTTATCGCTAGGAAGAAGGAAATGAATAAGGCTGCTCATGGCTAAGGCACGATTATTAGAGGGGTCTCCATCCTCCGGAAGCTGCCCATCTGATTGTGCTTGTCTTGATAACTGCTGCAGGCTGGCCACATGCTCACCTTTGCGCTTTCATATTCAAAATAGTGTGACTGTCTCTACCAGGAAATTACTATTTACCCAACAGAGGCAAGCAGTGACTTGTATATATTTACCTCTGGTGTTTAGCAGATAACTGATAGAATGGATAAAAGAGGATGTGATGGCCCAAAGATGGCCCAAAGGTGCCCTCGAAGTATCCTTGAAGCAGGGTGAGCACAGAATGTTTCTTCTGCCTTTGAGTCTTCCTTCTCCCACCCAGGCTGTTTCCAGACAGCAAAGGGCTGTAGAACTGTACAAGTTAAGAGGTGACACTGGGTGCCATGATGAAGCCAGCTGTCTGGTCATGCCCCTGCTTCTTCGAGGATGGGAGAGGCCATTACATGTCTGGAGGGAACACTGGAAAGAGTCACGTGACAGATCTTACATACTGGGCAGTTAGTAGAGATTTGTTCCACCGGATGAGGAGGTTTAATTCTTCAACCTTTAGCTGAGGGTTTAAGGGATCTGATTAGCAGATGTCTGATAGAGAAACTGTAGTTCTTTTTTGATAGTGCAAAGTCATGAAACAGCAGAACCTACTATTGAAAACTTTTTTGGGGGTTTTTTTTTTTTTTTTTGGTTTTTTGGTTTTTTGAGATACAGTCTCACTATGTAGTCCAGGCTGGCCTTGAAGTCAGTATACAGCCCAGGCTGGTTTCAAACTCACAGAGCTCCTCCTGCCTCAGCCTCCTGAGTGCTGGCATCATAGGCATGTGGCACCATGCCCAGCTTAAAACATTTCAACTTCTTCGATAAATGTATTCCCACAGTTCAGAATCCAAAAAAGTAGGAGAAGTATTTCAAGTAATCACCCTTTGACTGCCATCCCTCAGTCACCAGATTCATGTTACCAGTGTTCTGGGTATTCCAAAGGTGTCTGTCCATCCAGCAAAGACAATTTCTTCTGCCTTCCAAACCCAAATGGGTAATAGATTGTTCTGAGCCTCACTTTTTTTTTTTTTTTTGAGACAAGGTCTTATTACACTGTCTACTATGGTAGCCACTCACCATATGTGACTAGAGCATTTGAAATATGGCTGGTGCAACTGAAAGACTGAAGTTTTCCTGTTATTGACTCACTTTTGATTAAATTTAAGTAGCCACATATTGGACACTGCAGCTCCAGGGGGAAATGCACTGGGTTCTGAGGAAGGCGATTTCCACACTCCTGCTGGAGGGCCAGGCCCTGATTTAGCAGCGGCCTCATTCTAAACATCTGAGTTCCATATTGCACCTGGATTTAGCTCCATAGAAAGAATGTAATGATTAGAGATCAAATCCCAGCAGCCACCAGAAGAGGGTTAGCTTGCCAGGTACGGCAGGTGTCTTCTGGCCTTTCACGACTGCAGTGTTTCTGATGCTCCTGAAACTCTTCCCACGAGGAAACGCATACCAGGTTGTTCCTCTCGCCTTCCAGCCGGAAGGAGTGCTCTTTCTTGGGGGCGTGGGTACCTGGGGACAAGTCCTGGATGCTTTCCAAGACTAGACTGTCACTCCCTCGGAGAGCACCCTCATCTCTATCCCTTCCTGTCTCACCACCTGTCTTTTCAGCTTTGAGTTTTCTGTCTGGGGCCAAAAAGTATCTACAAAATTGCAAATTGGAGCAAAACTCCCTTGTCCTCTTGTCGCCTCAGGGGACTTAGTCTCCTTCTTTCCCTTTGCACCAGTGAACCCCAAGATACTGAGCCTGTCACAGAGGTCAGAGTGCCCCCATCCAAGGCCCGGTGCTGGGGCCGGGTCTCAGGCCAGCTCTGGGTGTGTGGGTGTGAACTCGGCCAGGAGCCCTGAGGTCTTGTTGGTGTGTCTGTCAGTTTTCTCACAGAGGGTCTGGGGAAGGACTGGACGCTGGGTGACTCCTGAACCACAGCCGTCCCATTTGGCAATCAGGTTGGCTATCCTGGGCCCGGATTTGGGCCCTGCTTCTGACAGTGCTGACTTTGCGTGTCCGTTCAGCCACTTGAGTGTCAGCTTCCTAATCTAGCAGAGCAGGCCTGCTCAGATAGTTAGATCCCTCTCAGCCCTGCTGTTCATACTTCTTGTGGGGAGCATGGGAATTAGGGGACTGCCTACGTACGCGGAGTCCTCTGTATCCCGGTGCCCCGTGTTCTGGGTGGTGCAAAATGGGGCACAGAGGGTTCCTGCCTCGGAGCCTGGGGAGCTTGCCCACTGCCTGGTGAGGCCTCCCGTCCCTCTTGTAGACTGTCTGTGATGGTCACTCAGCAGGTGCCAAATCCCGGGTCGGGCTTGGCATGGCCTTCATTTAAGAATGGTAGGGTGCACCCAGGAGACCCCACAAGTGTGGCCAGGCCTGAAGGAGGCTGCTGCTGGGGCTTCGCTGTGCGCCCCATGTGTGTGAGCAGGGAGCGTGGTGCTGGGCCTGCCCACTGCGTGAGGGCTCCCTGTGCCAGGTGGACTATGCAGTGTCATCACATAAATGTCCCCACTTTGCTGCGAGTAACCTTTCTTTCCCCTCTCCGGGTTTTAACTCTGATCCCTTTGTCCTTAACAAACGAGCATGGTAGGTCTGATGTGAGGCTGTGCATAGAGACTGTCCCTTCATCTAGTTAATCTCCGTTTGCTGTCACATACTCAGCCAGCAGTGGCATTTGCCTGCCTGTCATTCAGAAGCCTTCTTTTCATTGTCACCTACGGGAATTGCCGAATGACTCATTATGCCACGGTCAGCTCTCTCGGGTGATTTGCCACAATGGGCCTGACCAGCCGGATCAAAGTGTACAGTCACCACCTGGGTCATCGGGTCACCTCTGTGGCTCGCGGCAGAGCTCTGAGCTGAACGTGGTTCGCTGGCTTCGGTGGCTCATTCTGGAGCAGAGCCTGTGTGCGTGTGGCTCTAGGTCAGCGCCGAGCACTCAGAAGGCGGCCACTTAGTAGGCGTCTGTGGGATGGATGAATGTGTGTCTGATACAAGTTCGGTAGCCTGAAAAAAGGTGGAAAGCTACAGCGACTCCCACCATGTGTGCGCACACATGTCGGGAAGCTGGTTTAAAGGGCGCCATCCCCTCCCTGCCCCTAGAGAGTCTGCTTTGGTTCTTCTAACAGAAGGCCCAGGGTGATGAATGGTGAGCCTGCATGCAGGTGATTCCTTCCCAGGTGAGCAGTGTCTAGGGAACAGTGGCCCAGGGGCTCTGAGGAGAGCAGGGGCTCAGGCGGGTCCCTATGGCAGTACAGGAAGCCGCTCAAGTGCCCTCTGCGCTCACCAGAGAAGCAGAGAGTCCATCTCACTGGGCCGCGCTCACTGGCTCTTAGTGCCTGTAGTACTGTGGACGGTTGAGGCCACACTCAGTGTGCAAGGTTGTCAGTAAGTGCCTCCGCAGGCACGTGGGAGAGTTGGCACCCGTCAGTCACCTCGGTGGCCTGGACACGGCCTAGAGATCAGATCCTGGGCTGGCACAAGGAAGGCAGGCCAAGGCGAAAGTTGCAGTGAGTCATTATGATAACCTTTGGCTGCCTCGCCCTTCCTTGAGAGGTAGAGATGGGAAGCAACATGATAACAAATGGTTCAGCACATAGAGGCGAGAGCAGGCAGTGGCTTTCCCACACTGTCACCACTTAGTGGGACACTTAGCCACATATTTAACTCTGTGCTCAGTTTCTTCATTTGTAAAATGGGCATGAGAGTAATCCTACCTCAGAAGGTGGTTATGGGTGTTAAAGGAGGTATAAATATAGAGAGACCTTGGAACACTGCCTGGAACAGTACAGAATGGGGTAGCTGTTACTTTTGTCATGAGCACGTTGCGATTTGTGGATAGAAAAGAACTTTCAGCTCTTTGCAGGAGGGAGTGTTCAGAGTCCAAGATGCTCTTCAGGTGGGTGAGCTGTGAAAGTCACACTGGAAGTTGCCTCTGAATGTCACAAGGTGTGTAAGTTGGCTTGTGCCGCTGGCAGCCCGTCCCTGGCAGTGGAGCTGGGGAAGGCAGCCCAGTGATGTGCCCAGCGATAGTTACCAATTTCTGCTTGAAGTTTTATAAAGGAGGAGTTCGGTTAGATTTCTGCATGGTGGGGGGGTGATGCCGGGGACCTAGTTTTAGGAGGCTGCTGGCAGTGCTGATGGTGTGCTGAGAAGGACTCGTGGCACTCACATGCTGATGAGCTGGCTGGAAGGCTTTCCTGTGAACTCTAACCAGCTGTGCTGCCACTTAGTGGCGCTTTCCAGGGTGGCCAGGGGTGAATGCTCCTGAAGCCCAGAGAAGACTCCTGCTTCCCACTTACCTTGCTGGTTTTCACCTGAGTGACATTTGTAAGCTCCTGCTATATGCCCAGCATTATTCTGGGTGTTCTACAGGAATACAAAAGAGGCGGCCTATCCCATGGGTACTGTATACTCTGGTTGAACAGATGATCAAACATTTAACACGGTTTTGAAAAATTTCTTTGCTGCTCTGCACACTATCTGTAAGGGGGCCACAGGGAAGTCTTAACAGCAAGGACTATGGGGTACCCCTTCGATATTCCCCTTACACAACAGGGTGGTCCAGATGTGTATTTGGTTCTAACAAGTGCAGTCTCTGAGGAGCCCCTGTTCAGATGAGCTCACTGAGGTGAATTGTAGAATCCACAGGAGGGCTGAGGTTGGCCTGGTAGCGGTCTTTGAATGCCAGGCTTGCAAGCTGTTGGAGGGTTGTAGGTAAGAGAGTGTCATGACAGCACAGAGCAGAAGTAAGATGGGGGACAATGGAGTTGGGCTTCCTCAAAGATTGATGAGACAGGAGCAGAGGTGGCGGTCATGGCCAGGTGTGAGCTCCTGACTTGGGCGCTCTGGAGAAAGGCCCAAGACAGCCTTGAAGAATATCATGAAGAAAATTAAGTACAGAGATCATCAGCCTTGAAAGATGTAGGGTTTCCTGTCAACCAATCTCTTCTTGTATTTTACAGATTCAGCCAGTTATTGAACAAACCTATCCTTTTTCCAAAGTTCCGGAAGCCTTCCTGAAGGTGGAAAGAGGACACGCACGAGGAAAGACTGTAATTAATGTTATTTAAATAAATGGTCTGTGCAGTCTGTAATTGTTGGCTCTCTTATTTGGTGAGTGCTTGTGGTCCAGACTTTTTCTTTGGCCATTCCCCTCAAACATTTTTCCAAATTAGATGATCAATTTCATGATAAAAAGTAAATACACCTTTTTCATCAGTAATTTGCCAGTAATTGATACAAAAACATCAGCACTTGGACTTGTCTATAGTCAGTGAGAAATTGTTTGCTTTAAGATGTTCTT
Organism: Hystrix cristata; assembly: GCA_004026905.1. Classification (NCBI taxonomy): domain Eukaryota; kingdom Metazoa; phylum Chordata; class Mammalia; order Rodentia; family Hystricidae; genus Hystrix; species Hystrix cristata. The sequence continues at coordinate 36,692 of PVJO010009611.1, read as the reverse complement.
TCGTACCAGCTTTGAAGATTGTTGTGCCGCCTTCCTGCCAGCTCCAGCCGTATCTTGTCAACTAAATGCATGTGAGATCCTAAAGCTTTTGGTATGTGGATGGATGCTAGCATGAAGAACTTTTTGAAAGTTAGTTTCTTTTTAAATTCATCAGCACTTTTCTAACTGTGGTAGCATTGTTTGGATCTAAAATGTCATAACAGCCCACATGTTGAAGGTTTGGCCACAAGCCTGTGACCGTATGGGGAGGGGGCGAAGCCTTAAGAGGCAGGGCCTGGTGGGAGGATTTTAGTCATGGAGGCGTCCCTTGGAGGGAATATTGGGATCCTGGCCCCTTGCTTCTCTTCTAGCTTCCTGGCTGCTGTAAGGTAAGGTCTTCCTCCATCATTCACTTCCACTATGATGTACTTCTGTGCCCAAAAGCAGTGGACCCAGCTGACCATGGAATGAAACCTTCAAAACTGTGAGCCAAAATAAACCTTTTCTCCTTATAACTTGATTATCTCAGGTGTTTTTCACAGTAACGGAAGGCTAACTAGAAATTGGTACCGAGAAGTGGGGTCATCGTTGTGACTCTATTGACTGTGTGTTTCAGAGGTTTTTGGAATTGGTTTGCAAGAGGAATTTGGAAAAGCATGAAGAAGCAGGATGTAGTAAGCCTGGATGCCGTAAGCATACTCACCATGTGGTTCTGGCGAGGGCCCAGGTGACCAAACGCTGATAGGAATGCACAGTAAAGACTGTGCTGATGAGGGTTGAGATGCAAGTAAAGATTCTGTTGGAAATTGAGCTAGAGGCTACTCAAGTTACAGTCTGGCAAAAAAGAACTTGGTTACATTTTGTACATGCCCTGAGACATTTATGAGAGGCTGAGTTTAAAGGTGATGGGTTTATCCGGTAGAAGAGATTTCAGGTTTTGTTGTTGTTTTGAGACAGGGTCTTGCTATATAGCCCAGTCTGGCCTTGAACTTGCAGTGATTCTGAGTGGTAGGATCACAATCATGCACTACCACACCCAGCCTTTTTTTGTTGTTTTTTGAGTCAGGGTTTTCTATACAGTTCAGGCTGGCCTTGGACTCACTATATAGCCCAGGCTGGCCTCAGACTCACAGCAGTCCTCCTGCCTCAGCCTCCTGGCTGGGGTTATAGGTCTGCACCACCACACCCAACTAGAAGAAATTTCAAGGTAGCACAGCTTTTCAGGCAGCAGATGGATCCTGCTGGCTACTTATAGCCAGATTTACAGAGAAAGTCCACAAAAAAGAGAATAATTAGGAAAACTTGCAGTTTGGCCAGAAAAGGACTATGTACCACCAAGGGGAGGATGGCAGTTGCTAAAGAGATTGGTACCTTAAAGAAGAAGCCAAGTACCATGGTGTCTTAGTTCACAAACTAAATTCTTTTTCCCTCATCTGGTCGCAAACTGAATTGAATGAGAACTGAATCAAATTCAATGGTTAGGGAGCCAGGTTCAATGTTGACCTTATTGGGGAAATTTGATTCAGTTCCCATCTAATTCAGTTTGTGACCAGTATCGTGAAGACAATTTAGTTTGTGAACCAGTGCACCACTGTACTTTGTGCTGGGACAATGGGAGATGCCACCCATCACACTCACTTCAAAGAGTTTGGTTTGTGCTCACATGGGGCCACATAGGAAATCACTTCCTTGCAATTTGTTTCCGAGTTGTCAAGGCATTTGCAGGCCGCTGTAGCAGTGGCTCTAATGGGTTTGGGTACAGCTCTCACTGGCAGCACACCTTAGCAGTGTCCACAGGATGCTGCTTTTGCAGCCATGAGGAATGCAAGAATCGAGGGGTCACAGAGGCTTCCAGGATTTCCAAGGAAAGCCTGCGAGGGCAGGCAGTGTGTGGCAGGCTGAGTCCCTGCAACATCCTGACAGTATGATACACGAAGCTGTGAGAGTGAAGCCAGAGTTGCAGTGGAGACCCCAGGAAGTTAAAGATGCCAGGAACACAAATGCCTACTGAGGTGGGCTATGGGCGGCAGAGCCTGCCCTGGAGACTGGCCGTATGGAATGCAACCATCAAGGCTGTGGAGGTGGGGCTACCCAAACCCTTTAGTGCTCGTATCATCTCACACCACTGAGTGCACCAGATGCTGCAGGCAGAGGTACAGGATTTAATGTTTACTGTGTTGGGTTTGGTCTTGCTTTGCTCCATTCCTTTTTATGCCCCTATTCTCTTTTGGAATGGGAATGTTTACCATGTCCTTGTATCTTGGAACTAACTTGATTTTTACAGGGGCTCACAGCTAAGGGTTTGCCTTGAGTCTCAGATTTCAATTTCTGAGCAATGCTGGAATTGTTAAAATTCTGGGAACTCCTGGAGATGGGCTGTGAATGTGTCTTACATTGTGACACGCACATGAGCCTTTAGGGGTTGGGGTATAGTGCTGTAATTTGGATTGGGAATATCTCCCAAAGGCCATGTGTTGAAGGCTTGTTCCTCAGCCCTTGTCTGTCAGGATGTGATGAAACCTTTGAGAGCAGGACCAAGTGGGATGCTCAGAGAGAACACTGGGACCGCAGCTCCCTTTTGCCTTCCATGAAGTAAGCTGCTTCCCCCACCACTTGCTTCCAGTGTGGTGTGCTGCCTTGCCACCATCCCAAAAGCAACAGAGCCAAGCAACTGTGGACTGAAACCTCTAGAACTATGAGCCAAAACAAACCTTTCCTACTTGTACGTTAAGTGTCTCAGGTTTTGTCACAGTAATGGAAACCTAACATAATGCCTTTTGTTTTTATTCTCTCTAATGTGGTTATCGTAGTCCTCAAAGTCCTGACTCTTGGGGCTGAAGGTGTAGCTCAGTGGTAGAGCACTTGCCCAGAATGTGCAAGGTCCTGGTTTTGATCTGCAGCAACACAGGAATGGGAAAAAAAAGTAAGTTCTGAACTGCTCCAGGGTCATGTATAAAAATCTTGCCTATGATTCATTTGTTTGCTCTCAATATTGAAAGGTAAGGCTAAAGGTTCTAATTTTTTAAAACCCTTACCTTTGGTACAAGGGTTAGGCCTCTGAATAATTGAAGCATACTCCTCAGAGAGCTTTTCCATGGAAATCACTACCATTTCAGTAAAGCCCAATTCACCATCTTATGTCTTTGTATGTCTGTGTTTAGGTGTCTCACCAAGAAACCTGTCACGGTGTGCACTTTTGAATCTCTACTGTCTCCATTAATTTAAGGCACTTTTTATTTACTGTTATACTCATTCCATTGTTGCACCTTAGATACTTGCCTCTAGCTTTTGATGTGGACCTATTTTGAGACATACTCTTAGTTTATTGCTGTTAGACACTCATTTGGAAGCACGGTGGATTGGGCTTTTCTCTAAATTGTCTCAGTACAAATTTATTTTTAAAAAGTCCTTTTCATTGTAGATACCAGCTGCTCTTAATTTCCAACGGGAACGATTTCAGCTCTTGTCCGTGAGGGCTTCCAGGCTGTGGTGAGGAATACTTGAGGCAGGGCAGGTAAGCCAGGACTGCTCTCAATCTCTCTGCTGGTATACCAGGACCCCTTGAACCTGCCTGATCCAAAGCCACCAGACCTTTGCTCTCTTGTAGTATTAGATGGGTGGTTCTGAATGGACTCGGAGATTTTCTCAGTACATTTAACTAGAAAGAAATTTGAGAGAAATTCCACACAGGATGTTGAAGAATATCTTAACCCACAATATTTTAATGATACAGACAAAAGGCCTAAAATGAGAGCTATACAGACGTGTAAGAACATGACAGGCCTGTTGAATGCTGTCGTACATGTACAGACATCTTAGAATTGAAGGTAAACTATTCTAATGGCCACAACTGCCTACCGTGGACTCTAGGAAGGATCACATTTCAGAATTAGAAACGCACGTCACCAGATAAAATGGAAATGATTTGTTCTGCTGTGACAAAAGCACCAGTATTCAGTGACAAGGACAAACAGGAAGAATGTACTTGAGGAAACGTTTAGCAGTTTTGTTCAAAACTAGAACCAACAGCAGCACAGTACAGCCTGGTGTATTGCCAACAGTTAAATGGTTTCATTGCGTTTTTGAGTCCTCTAGTGCATTTCAGGCTTCTCAGAGCTCCAGCGTTTGACTGGCAAACAGCCCTTAGGGTCTCCTCTGTTTCACTTGTGGAGATGATTGCTGGTCACCCTCTAAGCATCACACACCTCTCTACTACCAGAAGGAAGTGAGTGCAGCGCTGCAGCCTGCAGTACGTGCCTGTCCTACCAGCAGTAATGGCTGGAAATTTGGCTACAAGTTCTGGGTTTAGTGAAAAACTATAGAACATGGCTTCAGTAGGGTGTGATGCTAATAAGGCCATGGTAATACTGTTACAGTAGCAGCTATGGGAAAGGAACTAAACAGTCACTTGTGACATTCTAGAACAGCCCCTAGAATAATCCAAATCTTGCTAATAAATGTTAGCAGATATGGACATGAAATTTCCTAAGTTTATTAGTTTTTTAAATATTAACTGAGAAAATTGAGTGCTTTATATTTCTGAACATAAGGCTTTTCCACTTTGCCTTCTAGCATAATGATTTCAGAAAACATTAAAGCCAAGGATAAATGTACAGGTGTAACAAAGCACTCCTCTAAAATGGTAAACAGAACCCTATCTTACAAATGGAGGTATTTATTGTTCCTTGTAAAGTCTAAGGGATTTGTAGGTCCACAGAATCAGTAAATTTGGTCCTATTCTCTTCTGTCACTACCTTTGGAAATAATTTAAAATGGACATAGTTGAAGTCTTAACATTGTTTAAAAACACCTAAAAGCTGCTAAAGAGGCAACCTGTTTAAGTAGTTACTGAGGCAATGAAAGCAAGAAATGAGAGGAGGACCAATTATTGATTTAAAACGATTAGTCTTATAATTCTCCCAGTCACGGCAGGATGACTCAGGATGGAGAAGGAACTTGGCTCTCCATCAGCACTGTCCTTCTGTGTTTCTTAAATCAAACGGCTACAGAGTCCTCCAGCAAGGTTCCTCCTGTGTTCTTTGTTCAAGTTTATAGGACCATGGCTTCCCACACCTGCGTTAACTTCTCTTCGTTGACTGTGTTGAGGATGATGTGATTTTGATCATATTGTGTACCCCCTGAAAGAAAAGAAAATACATGTACACACCAAAGGGGCAACAGCAGACAGTTTATCCCATCAACCATAGAACAAAAGTGAACAGTGTGAAACTGCATGCTTCATGGAAACATCAGGAAGGGATGTTCCAAAGGCCTATGACAGAAGAGTCAATCTGCTCTTAAAATCATCATGATGCCCCTGTTTCTACTCAGCTCTCGTCAGTCAGTCTTACCATGCCTAAAATTGGGGCAACGGGAAAAGAAAGAAGCTATAAGATGGTATTCGGTGGTGAGGTCATGGATTTGAGATCCTAGAGAGAAGCAAGCAGGCCAACCTGGCGGTAGTAGCCAGCAGGTTTTCCCTGAGTAATGAAAAATGGCTGCATAAGGTCAAAGGGGACGGCTGAATGACACCCAGGCGTGTGCACAGGGATGGGGAGGTGCTCCCACTACTGAGAATGCAGTTGGTACCTAATAATTCCTGTCACGTAAGAAGCTAAGTAACACTGCACTGTAAAGTCGGTATCACAGATCCGTAATTCTTTGACCAGAATGTAAGAAAACTTTCCAAGGGTATTTACTGGAAACAGCATATACTATAATATTAAAAAACAGCCTCATGGCCTCTTTCAATGGAGAAGTATCATTAACAAAGGAAAGGTTACCTGATTTTTTTTTTTTGCCATAGCACAATAAACATACTTTTTTTTTTTTTTTAGTACAAACCTTTGCATGAAGGCTGTATCCCCAAGGATACATCCTCCAGCCAGTAAGAAATAAACATTCTTCTCTCCTTTTTAAGCACTAGAAGACCCGCCTCTTCACAGTGGGGTATACTATGGAACACAAGGGCAAGGTGCCTGGGGCCTTCTATGCAAATATTTCCACTACCAGCAAATCCTTCACTCTCCCCTGCAGCACAACACACTACACCACACTGAGATTTCAGAAAGTACCAAAGGCACAATGCCTTTTTTTTTTCCTTCCCAGGATTACAGTGTGTTAACAGATTTTTTTTTTGTATTTATTACCATCAATGTTAACATACTCTTTTGTACATATTACATCAATTCTAACTAGAATCCTAAAGACCAGAAAGTTCTTGAGATTCACTCTTTTGCCTTTGTGAAAAATTGCTATTTCAGACTTTTTCCTCTTTTTTAGATAACCAGTGTATTTCTGTTGGACTATTTGATACAGAAGACAGTGTGGAGTAGCTGGAAAGTACAAATGACTAGTACCGAAGCACAACCACACTGCCTTCCTGACATGTACCAGAAGACAGGTAGGATGACACTACGTACTTGGGTTTTTAAAAAACTGGCTTTAAAGTCTGGTCTTCAAGGTGTGATTCCTGGTTGTCCTGTCACCTGTGTATTCTGAGGTCAGACGTCTGCCTGCCAACAGAGCTGGGAGAGGCTGCCATGTCAAGGTTATATTTGAGGTTGCAGCAAATACTTGGGACTGAAGAAGAGTAATTTAAAACAAAATAAGTAGAATTCCCTTGAACAGCTTATAATAGGAAGATACTGCTTGGCAGTTATTTTTTCAGTTTGGCTCATTTTTAGTGTCTGTGATTTACACAGTTGATTCATTTGCTTGAAGTACAATCCCGTCAGACCTTTGATGTTTTTTAAAGTGGGCACGAATCAGCTTCCATTGTTATCATAACATACACAGTCTGGAATAATAAATGTTTACCAACACAACTCCTTCCCCAAACCCAAGGACAGAAGACAGACACTAGATCTAATAAACTGTATGACAATTTTGGGGGGGGGTATTGAGACAGGGTCTCATTATGTAATTCAGGCTGGCTTCAAACTCACAGTAATCCTCCTGGGTCCTGGTATTACAGGTGTGCGCCACTACACCCAGCTAATAATTTTATGGCAATCTCCATAAAATTGAATGAATTGTTTGGTTGTAGCTAATGAAAGCTACAAGGTCCTATAAAGTGCACCAAATGTGTCTGCATTTCCCTTGCACAGGACACAGGCTATGCAGCCCTATTCGCTCATGGCCAGAAGGTGGCATCCTTCTCCCACATTCTGACAAATTCAGTGTTTTTTTTGTTTTTATTTTTTACCAAGAATATGCATTGGTACACTGTATATATAATGATCACATTCATCATGGTTATTTTGTACCTGTACATGATGTATCTTGGTTTCCCCCCTTCTCTCCTCTCCCTTCTGCTCCCCCTTCCCTATTTAGACTAGGTTTATTTATTTTTTTCCATTTTTCTTTTCCCCCTTCTCCCTTTCCAAATTCAGTGTTGTAACAAGAAATTAAGTGGCTCCTGCAGCCTCTGTACTAAATACTGCGCGTTCATTAACATACAGGACACTGTCCTGGCTCAGGAGTCACAGGACAGGATGTATGCTATCTTAGGAAGAAACTATCTTGTAGAGAATGAGGAGCCCCAGTGCCACAAAGTTAATTACAAGAAGGGCCTGCGTCACTGATTTGTACCCAGCCAGAAGTTCAGGTTGGTCCTATGTAAAATGGGTATGTTGTCGGTCCACATACTGAGATAAATTTGCACCAAAGATAATGGGATGGAGTTATATATTACTGTTCATTTTCTGAATGTGGCACTTATTTTCTCATATCCAGGGGTCCTACTTACATTTTAATTTTCTGTCCCCATCCAGCCCACAGCTACACTGCTTGCTTTGTGTTCCCTAAGTGTAGTATCCTGCCTCTGTACCCCTCTCCTTCTCAAGTCACTTGGGGTTCTCCCTCTGTGGATGTAAGTGCATTAGCCACTCTAGCCACATGGAGTGCCAGAACGTACAGGCAGGCTTCTCCCAAATGTAGTTACTGTAACTTCTGATGAAATGTTCAGACTTCATTTTCCATTACCCAGAAGCATTTTAAAAACCAGACTCCAGCTACTTTTTTACCCTTACATCTTAATTTTTAATGGCAGTGTTGGCCTAGAGCCCTGATTAAAGAACGGAATCAAATTTCCCCGTAAGATCAACAATGAACCTAACCATTGAATTTGATTCAGTTCTTATCCAGCTCAGTTTGCAACCAGAATCATGGAAAAGAATTATATTCCACTGTATTAACAGTACATCCAATAATTTTCAAAAGTTAAGACAAGACTTTTCCTTAACTAAAGACAGGCATGTGATAGCCAGTCATGGTGGTGGACACCTGTAATCTTAGCTACTCTGGGGACCAAATCAGGAGAATCTCAGGTCTGAGGCCAGTCTGGGTATCTTATTAACAAGATCCTGTCACAAAAAGGACCGGGATATAACTCAGTGGAGACCACTTTTCAAGCATGTAAGAGCCCCCAGGTTCAAGCGTAAGCACATTACAATAAAAGAAATGATCCTTACCTTTGATATCTAAAACTAAGTTTGGCTTCAACTTGCTGTAGATCCTGCCATCTGACTTCATGCACCAGAACTGACTGTCGACATTCTGGTCAAGTGCCAGGCCTAGTTTAGAGCCTGATGTCACTAAGCTGCCCACGATGGTCAGGCAGCAATCTTCTGCTATCTGCTTAGTGGAAAAAACAGTGTCAGAGAAAATGTACTTAAGTCTCATAGTAATTATTCCGCTAGTTCAAAGATTTTTAAAATTATCTGAGTTCTTTTATTCCACATGAGGCATTTCAGCTTTTAGACAGAATCATTAGCGTCAAACAAGTATTGTGCCCTTCATTTCAGATAACGAGTGATGGAAAATTCTTGCCCTGTGCAAGAGTCTCTCTGTTCCTAAGGACATGAAAACTGCCCATCTTGTCTTTTTCCCTATCAGCAGTGACAGCAATCTGAGGGTGGGTATGCAGCTTTATCGCCCCCAACACAGCCTGACCCTCTGGGCTCTGACTGTAGTTCTGCTGCTACAGCACTGTGTGGCCACAGGGCATTTTATCACTGTAAAACTGGAAACTGCATTTACTAGCTTCTTGTGTATGTCTCAAATTTTTAGGTAGGCATGCTATCCAGCTATAAAAAAGAAAATACAAGCTCTCTAGACGGAGTCTTAGTGCAAAGATTTTTAAGAGGCTTTCCCTGAAGTGAATTCTACCTTTAATATACAGAGTCTGCCCAAAAAATGCATACGTACTTCAGGAAAAGAAAAATAGTACGATTTTTTCCAACAGCTGATGCTACCCTTGTATGGAGGATATGTACCACAGAAAACCCAGTACACTGCTGGCCCTTAGAGAAGAAACTGACCGAAGTTACCCCAAGCAACAGTTCACTGTACTAATAAATGTCTGAAGCTGATGGCCACCCCCTTGAGCACCTCTTCTAACTGTAGAGGCCAAAGGTAACGTATTAACCTCATGATGTCTCGATAAACTTAGTATTAAAATATTTATACGTTTTTTCTTCTCCTGAACTGCGTATACATTTTTTTGGCAGACTCTGTATAACAGTACCTGGCAATCATATGCTCATATGCCAATAACACCTAATGCTATTTTTTTAAAAAAGTATTAAAAATACACTATTCTGCCAGGCATGGTAGTGCACACTTACAATCTTACAATCCCTGCACTTGGGAGGCTAAGGCAGGAGGATTACAAGTTTGAGGACAGCATGGGCAACATAGTTGAAGTAAGACTCTATCTCAAAAGAGAAAGAATAAAAATTCTGGGGCTGTAAGTCAGTGGCAGAGTGTGTTCCTAGCATGCTCAAAGTCCTGGGTTCTATGCCCAAAACTGCAAAAAATAAAGTGTGATATCCTATGTGAGATGAAAGCCTTGTGATCATCTATGACAATTCACTTTTCCTCACTGGCTACTGAATTAAAGTTGTTAAGTAACATCACTGCAGTGTTAGAAATAAGCATGGAAGGCACCACTTGCTTGCATTAAGGTAAGATTATTATAGCCACCTCTCCCCGTGCTGTTTCTTCTGTGCACATCTGAACGGCACTTCTGTTCACACGGGTGAATCTCCCTCAAGCACACTAGCCCCAAGGCCAAGTGTGGTCTTTCTCATGAGGTTGTTGCAGCCTTTTGCTGACTCACGGGGCACCATGTTTTTAAAATGTCAAGAGCAAACAGTGAAGCCCATAAAGTCTAGGAAAAAAGATACCTACGATAGAAGCATGAGCTTCTCTCATAAAATCTGACTACACTCAGCTTTTAAATGTCTGTTATGGCAGGAGTGATGCGAGAGAGCAGTGGGGCGTTTTCTACACACAGCATGAGCCCAGGGAGTGGACCATGGTGAGTTCACTGGGGCACCACTTCACCCTGCACCCTATGCTATCATTTTCCAAAACAGAAAAAAAGATATTTTTATTTGTGTGCTGGGATTATAGTTACAGGGAGATTAAGGAAAGGGAGGAAAACAACATCACTTTTCTTTTTCTACTATGATACAAAAATCAAGACTAGATACAAGTATTCTATTTTGGTTCGATGTTGGATTCACACCCCACCCCCCAATTCTAAATCCCTAAAACTGTGAACAGTGCTCAGGAAGAAAGGAAAGCTCAGAAGCAGGATAATAGCCGCCTCCTAGCAAAGGTGTTAGAGACCCCATCTAACCCTAAAAGCTCACCCTGCATTTGATGCATCCTTCTTGATAAATCCAAATCTGATCGTCAGCACCAACATCTTCCATGACTTGTATTCTGAGAAGCTTCAGATCCTCTAAGTTTCCATTGGTTGACATGAACAACCCTGTTGCTTTGTTTCGAAGTCTGAAATAAATTCGTTTCTAGAAGACAAAAGCCCCAACAATGGTCATATACAAGGTGTGCTGTCAGAGCAATGAATGGCATTGATACTTAGAAGCATCCAAAGTAAGGTATGGATCAGGAATATGTGATACCCAAGAGTCTCCAAGGCTTTAAGAGTTTCTCAATTATAAGAGTTTGCATGCCTGTAATCCCAACACTTGGGAGGCTGGAGGATTGCCAAGAGTTCAAGGCCAGCCTGAACTACATAAAAATTTTGAAGTGCCCAGGATACACCATGTTTGATGTTGGGTTTGATAGTGTTTTTAAAACAGCCACATCTTTTGGTGCCACAGACTAAGTCCAAATACTGCACTATAGGAGGGGAGCCAATTTAAAACTTTAAGTTGAAGTAAAAAGTTGAATTGTATTTACCAAAAAAAAAAAAAAAATTATTTCAGAGACAAATCTGTTCAGAGCATGAAGAAAAACATACCTGAATGAAAGGTCGTAGAGAACCTATTTGGTTACAGCCAGTGAATTCATACCAGCTGGGTACTTCTGCTGGCGACAGCAGGAACTGCCGGCCTCTGTAATTGCCGTATTCATAAGTAACCCATCTGAAAAAAAAAAAAAATAACTGCAGGAGGGGGCAATTTCCATTGGGCAGTGGACCTTTACAGTTACATTTTTAGGGTGCTTTTAATTTCTGGACTGATCCTCATATTTTAAATATTTAGAGGGAAAAATGGAACTTTTCTAGAACACTGAACACAGCCATTTCTTGACAAGTGGCAAAATTTCGGCACACAGGTATTTATGCTAAAAAGACCCATTCTTAATGAGAAATAGTAAGTTTTTCCTCCAATAAAGCAATGAAAAAGAGACAGGACTCCCCAGAGAGCTGTTCATAAAACCACCTCAGTTTATGGCTCATACAAACCTCAGTTTATGGGTCGATAGGGATCAGATTTGCAAAGCTCTTAATCTGTGACATTGGCATGTGCTGAGAATTAAATTAAAAAATAGTAAAATTCTGTTTAATATTCCTCTAATCTAGAAAAAATACTAAATATACTGAGGCTCCTTCCACCCTGTGTGTTACTGCATGCCTGAGAAGCATACACAGACTGGCGTGTAACCAACCCACGACCCTCCTCACACAGGACATCAAGGAAGACTGTTCTCCACTTTTAATCCTGGAACTCAAAGAGGTTATTGTAAATTTTTCACTAAAACCTATTTAAAAATAGCACCCATAATCCTATTAGCTTAATACTACTTAAATATATTTCAAGTAACAATGGTCCCCTCCAACAGTGATGCATACAGGAGCACCACACCTGTTGTTTTGTGGAAAAAAAAAACTTTTATAAAAATACTTATTACACTGATGGTACCTGCTCATTTTTATATTGAAATTATTCAATATCAAAATTATTGAAAGTTGAAAAAACTTTCCAAGTTGACTCTTAATTACTTGAACAGCAGTCACTCTCAAAGGAAAAGCTTAGCTCTGAAATGGAAAGACCTGGTCTCTAAAGGGATAAGAAAAATCAGGTCCCTCCTTCCCTACTTGATAAAAAAGGGCACTCAATAAATTTGCTGAGCTGAGCCTGTATGCAGAGCATTCCCCTAGGAACTCCGAGAGGTGTTGACCACAAAGCCCTTACCCTAAGAAGATGAAAGATGCTTTCTACATAGCTTTTCTCACTAGGAAAGTATACTATGGAGGTGTCTAATTATTAACCCTCACAGAGAATGAGGCACTACACACCAGTAATGGGGAGAGAAGTCTGACAGAACTTCACAGGGCAGGTACAGAAAGACAAAATTGTATGATCTCACTTACGCATGAGATCTAACAAACCTGAACTCAAAGTAGTAGAAAGCAGAAGGGTGATTACCAGAGGTGGGAGGGAAATAAGTGGGGTGAGGGGTGAGGCTGGTCAGTGGATACAAAGTTACAGTGACATACAAGGACTAAATTCTGTTCTATGGCACAGTAAGGAGACTACAGTGAATAATGTGTATTTCAAAATAGCTCAAATGGAGGATTTTAAATTGAGTTACCACAAAGAAATAATATTTGAAACAATGGATATATTAATTACCCTTAATTGATCATTTCATATTGTAACTATGTCAAAACATTACATTGTACCATATAAATATTTGCAATTATTATTTGTCAATTAAAAACAAAACTTTTTAAAAGATTAACTTTTAAGATTATCTGTTTTGGCTTGTGTGGTGGCAGGCAACTGGAGTCCCAGCTTACCAGAGAGGCTGAGGCAGAAAGATGACTTGAGCTAAGACTTCAGGCCAGCCTGGGCAACCCAGCAATACCCTGTCTCTTAAAATATTTTATTGGCTCAACAACTTATTTGATCACTTACATGCCACCAATAACCCGAACAGAGCGTATTTGTGTGTTGAACCCCAAGGATCGGAGATTAACTATTTCTGCATTAAGTTCAATCTTTTTTCCTTTGAAGTTTTCTCTTTCAAAAAGAATGATTGTTGGCTCAGAAAATTCCTGTATGGGAGCAAAAATAATGTGTTATTCATCTGTTAATAATTCAAAGCTTCTGTGAAAATCTTCTGTTTACAAGGACAAAGCACAAGACCTGCAGATGTGGCTTGCTTGTAAACCGCCTTTCCCAAGAAGGCTGTTAACATGCTCTGAAGCCAAGAGAGTCAGAATGGCGATGCAGGAGGTTTTGTTAAAGTCGATTGTGTTATAAAGCAAGGGAAGACTATCTCGGATCAGAGGAATGGATATGTGTGTGAAATTCAGCACTTTTGAGTGGAACTTATTTTTGTCTTAGACTTCTTCAGTGGGACAAGGAGTGGCAGGAAAGCAATGGACATAAGTGGTGAAGGGCAGAAGGCTGTGGCAGCCTGTCTAGTGGCCTAGTGGTACAGTGGCACTGCCTAATCGAGGAACCTCCCCCCAGCAGGTTTTTTCAGTTTATTTTCTATTTTAACTGCAATAAGACACAATTCTGTATATTCATGCTCCCAAACCTTGTAGGTCACTGTCAGAGGTGAAAAACTAACAAACCAGGGTAGAAGCCCCATGTTCAAACTATCGGTCATTTTAAAGATGACAACAGCACACAACTCCGATTTTCAGAAAAATGAAAAGTTGACAGTTTATGCTTCTTTTCCAATTGCAGACCCTTCTGAATCTAAAGATAATACTCCTAAAATCATAAATGATAAGCAAAAAAGCACGTGGGGATTACAGTTATATCCCTGCCTGCTTAAAGTCTGTGGCAAGAGTGTGGCATTTTATGCCTTCATTTCTGCGGGTGTGCCCTGACATACAAGGAAGAACTGTTCATCGTTAAACAGAGCAGATTAGTGTGGGGTAGGTGACATGGTCTAGAAATTCGGTTATATAAGCACACAAGGAGGCGGCAAGGCAAAAACTGTGGTAGTATTACTACTTCACACACATACTGCACTTTTCCCTGAGATGGCATAGATGGCATGCCAAAAATGTGTTAAAACACTCAAGTTGAGTATCAAAAAAAAAAAAAAAACCACACAACTTTGAAGTATTAAATTACAATTAAAAATATATAGGGTTGTGGACGTAACTTAGTGGTACAGCACTTGTATAGCATGCCACAAGGCTCCAGATTCAGTTGCCAGCACCACACATACACATGCTTTTTTTTTTTTTTTTTTGTGCTGGGAATTGAACTCAGGGCCTTGCACTTGTTAGGCAAGCACTCTACCACTGAACTAAATCCCCAACCCCACATACAGTCTTAAAATGGATAAAATCTACACTCTCCCTTTCATCATAGTGACCAAAACTTACAAGGCCATCATCTCTAAGCATCTGAATGATGTGAGTATATATGTCAATTTCTGGTTAAGGGGTGGCATTTGGAAACTTCAAATATATACTTGTAGGTAGCTTTTAAAATTCTAGACAGGTTAGCTATCAAAAAATCTTACTGCATTACTTGTAAGCTACTGAATCTTACCACATCATTCCATGCGTCACTGCCACTATTTTCATGTCTCAATAGCATTTTATTCTTTAAACAGGCAGGGATAATAGAAAGCCAATGCACATGTTCCTCCTATCTTTAAGACTAAAATCAACTATGTTGAAAGCGTTTTATGAGATCAGCTACCAAAAACTTTTCAATTTTTAGAACTACAGACACACAGACTTAAATATATAAACTATCTTCAATTTTGTTGTACTGAATATTGCTTTGACTACATCTAAGTGAAAGATTTCTGTCCAAAAGGGGGTGCTATAACCTACACTAGTACATAGGGAATAACCAGGGAAAAGTCATCCAATTACGAAACTCTAAAACACAAAACACTAAAGGAGGACAAGGAATTTCAGCAAATCCTTAACAACGACAAAAGATACAGGAAACTGACTGAAGAGTTGGGCAAGGAACACAAATTGGCAGTTCACCAAATAGAAAACCCAAATGACAAGTATTTGAGATACTGACCTCCCTAAATTGAGGTTACAAATTAATCCAACAATGAGATGATACTTTCTACCATCCCCTCAAACTGACCAAACCAGAAAGAGAGTCATGGCAACAATGCAAGAAGCAGGAATCCGCCTGATCCTCCAGCAGCAGTCTAAAGTGGGATCTGGGAGCCCAGAATGAAACTGTGTATGCAACATGTGAAACTCAGTCATTCTCTCTGAGTAGCTCCAGACACTCCCACACAGATCCACCAGGATATGCATATGAGGATTAAATAAGTGGCAAAGGATGGAGGAAGAATTGTACAGTTAGAACCAATACACTACATGTATGGTAAGAGATGTGTAGCAAAACGGACAGCTCTTAATATTTTTCAATGTTAAGTACTGAGTTACATTTATAAGAGTCTGAACTGTAGCATAATGTTTATATAAATTAAAAGCCTACATACAGAATTTTTTAAAGCATACATTTTATAAGAATATCTAAGCTGTATCCCAAAAACACACTAAAGTGGATACTTGTGATGGGGAGAGGAATGGAAATACTGTACAGATCAGGTAGGAATTGGAGGGGTAGGGGAGACAGGAAAGGGGTGTTGAACTAACTCTTGATGACTACAGGCCATGACTAATTTCATGCCCTGTGCCTGAAGTCTGAGAAGACAGAAAACAGAACAGTTCATATGTTACACATCTAAACAGAGACCAAAAGTTACAAGACGGAAAGCTCTACATCTGTCTTTTTCCTCCCGGTCTCCAACTTCAATCCCTAAATTCTAGCTGCTGGTTTCCTTCCTCTAACTATCAGCTGTGTGAACCCTATATTCTGCAACACTGTATTCACACTGACATACTTACAACATCTACAAACCGAAGAGATTTAAAAGTCGCTCCAGGCAGGCATCCCATCGCAGAGAGACAAGGATAGTGACCTTCTTCCAACACATACTGGTTACCAGAAAAATTTTCTCCATCATATGCAACCCAGCTACAACAGGAAAAACCACATATACAGTGTGCAGTTTGAGTATTCCTATTCAAGAGGTCTTTTAGTGAAATTTTTATTTTGTGGCAATAAACAAGGCTTGTTGCTAATCATTCATTCTTCAAAAATATCTAGATATATGTATTTCATCTTGTGACTAATATTCATAAATCATTTAATAAACTTTCCTCTCCATGGAATGACTGTTTTTACTTCACCACCTCCCAACCTGCCTTGCTTCTCTCATGGGTGCCATGACCACTCCCACCAATGTAGCTTCAGGCCCTCAAGTCCTTTCTTTGCCAAAGGATCCTTCAAGTCAAATACTAGTCAGTCACAAAGGTCTATTTCTCCCCTATGCCTCTTTATCCTCATTTCTAACACCTCTGCACTGGGCTGGGAGTCAAAATAGCACAGTAACTTAGGCAAGTCACTTGGCCTTTCAGAACCTCAGCATTTTCAATAAAATGGTGATTTGCCAGGCTTTCCTAGATGAAGTTTGTGGGTGGTTTTATTTCCTTACATTTAACAAGTGCTCACTGAAGACTAATTGCACATGAGGTATTTTTCTGTTGTTAGAAATGCAGTAGAGAACAACTACCCATGGTCTTCTTCACGTTTATACTTTAGTGACCTGAGACAAACAACAAATGTACATGTCTAGCAGTAATAAATGAAGTAGACTGGGGGATAAGAAGAACTGGGTTAGAATAGAGATATATGGTAAGAAAATATGAAACTCTGATGTTAGTCTGTGTATGTGAACACAAAGCCAATGTTCTGTCACTCTGCAGTGCTAGTACGATACAGACTGGAAGGAGCTGAGTGTTTAAAGGCACTATTAATCCGCATTACCTCTTTGACAGATTGCTCCAAGAGTTACCTATGTTTCAAAGACCTTAGCCTCTCGCCTTCCTAATGAAGCTTTTGCAAAACTATTGCTTTTAGCATAGCACTCTGAGCCTGTTGCTTTTTTCTGTCTTGAGTTTCCTATGGCATCCATCACGACTCCTGTGTGTGCGCTGGGAGCCTTCATAGCTAGATCCCATCCTCCCAGCCCAAGCCGGCTTTCTGCCATTAACTACTTGCTGATGGGTGAATTCCACCCATGATCTGGCTTTGCCATTGCATATTTTTGCCTACCTGCCTCCTAAAACTCTGCAAGACTTGGTAGAAAATGAATCATCAATTCGACTTGCTGACTCTTCAAAACATTGGCTTTGACCTTGAAACCGTGGTTCTGAAAACAAGTGAATCTTTGCAAAAGTAAAAAGAAACATAAAATTATTTTCCTAAACACATTAACACTTTCAGCTTTTGAAGTGAGAAACCACACATGACTTGTTAACTCTTGTTACAGTAAACTGGCGTGGATTTTATACATCTTATGATTTCCTACTTCTGCATTAATGATCAGTTAGAAACAGGCTGACCCCACCATTCATGACTGTTTCATTCAGAGACGTCAGAGGATGAGCCAACAACAGAGGTAACTTTCTATAGAACACCCTGTTGTTAACAAGATGTGAGGCATGTCAAAGCTTTATTGTGGCCAAAAGTAATTGTTCGTCAGTTCTAACATTAACAGTAGACTATATTTTGGAAATATGCAGTATAGTTTCCCTCCCTCTCAATGGGAGATACTTGCTGACTTATTAGAATCAGGCATATGCCAATAAAGGAAGCTACGGTGTTGTTCATGCCTCTATAATTATGGCTGTCTGAACATTTCCATTAAAAAGCCTAAATAACAGATGTAATACTGCACTTGATTTGAGACTCAGCAATCAAAAGGCTTGAGTGAACCATATAAAATATTTGTCTAATGCAGACCCAGCAAATATGAAAATTCCTTTTACTATGTATCACAATAACTCTACGTTACTGTTTAAACTATTCATCTTATCAAAGTAAACTTAATCAATGTAATGATAAAATTCAGCTTTACATAATAAGGAGTACTAGATAAGAAATATCTAGCTAGCAAGTATTAAAGTTAACTTAAAACTTTTATGTGCAAAGCCCTAGGTTTAATCCTCAGCACCAAAAAACAAAAAACAACTATATTTTCAGGCATAAAAATAGGTAAGACTAACAAAATGTCTCAAATGTTTAACATTTTATAATTAGGTTTACCTTTTCAATGGAAAGCCCCTAATTAGAGAATATAGAGTATTTTTAAAGTTACCTGATTTTGTCTCCTTGGGCCAGCAAAAGAATCCTATAAAATTTTAAAAGAAAGAGAAAAAAAATAGAGCAGACATATTGAAAAAGGCTTTTCTTCCAGAACATTAGTAATTACTGCTAAAGTAACTTCAGAATATTTTCTGTAGCAATTGATACTCTATGAACCAGAAGCACTTTCAAGAAATCCAAAATTCAGTTAAATATTCTCATATAAAAATATAACTCCTTACCAAACATATGGGTTGAACAGAAGAGATCTTACAATTTTTGCCTCCCCAGTCCTCAAAACTGGTGTAAAAGCCTTTATCAAGAACATACTGTTCTCCTGTGAAGTCAGGATTCTCATAGGCTACCCATCTAAAGAAACAAAAACACTGGTTATCATTCATATTTTACATATAAAATTATCACACATCTGGGTAAATATGTATCATATGGAAACCTTCTTTTATTTTACTCTTCAGTAAATTTAGTATTTCTGACTTTCCATTAATCTTTGGGAAATAGATTTGTGTATATGATGAATCAAAATGATAGGCAAAGCTTGATGCAGAGGTACACACCTATAGTCCCAGTTACTTGGGAGGCTAAGGTGGGAGGATCACGTGACCCCAAGAGTTCAAGACTCGCCTGGGCAACAGAGTGAGATCCTCATTTAAAAAAAAAAAAAATTATATATGTACATTTTTCAAAACCCTATTCCTTGAGGAAGTTCCAATGAGGATATTTCTCTGTATTTTTTTTTCTAATTCTATTCCAGAGTAACAAATTGGACTTTTAAGAAAAACCTAGTTCTTTTAATAAGAAGTCTTTTTTTTTTTTAAATCAACTTCAAAATATTTTGCATAAAGATCTTAAGAGGAAGCACGGGGTTAGGGATTTAGCTCAAGTGGTAGAGTGGCTGCTTAGCAAGCGCAAGGCCTGAGTTCCATCCACAGCACCACCCCCCAAACAGGAAGCAGTTTCTGTTATACATGCTGAACAAATGTTAAATGCTAAAAAAAAAAAATATATATATATATATATATATACACACACAAATAGTTGGGAGTAGTGGCACAGCCTGTAATCCCAGTTACTTCAGGGGCTGAGGCAGAAGGGTCCTAAGTTTGAGGCCAACCTGGGTAATTTAATGAGGCCCTGGCTCAAGAGTACAGCATGGGATATAACTCAGTGGTAGAACGGCCCTGGGTTCAATCCCTGGTACCAACAACAAAACAAATACTTAGAATTTTGTTTCAAATAGTATTTCCAAAATAACACAATATGTAATAAGCAAAACTGAACCAACTCACAAAAGCATTATAAACAAATCTCTTTGGAATGTTTTCATTTGTTATCTTCTCAGTGATTTATACCAGCAAAGAAAATCAACCAAACTAATTTACCGACTTTATCTCTTATCCAAATATAAAGTCTTTGAAGGAAAAAAAGTTGTTCAGTTCTGTTACATTCAGGAGATACTCAGTCTACTCAGTTAATTCCTTGCTCTAATGACTCTCATAGTTTAAAGGAATAGTGTCTACATATGTATTGTTTTCGGACCTTTTCAAGTGCTTAAATATATTAAATCACACTCATGTAAGGAGGTACTCACATGCATACTTTACAGATGGGGAAATCTAAAGCCACAGGCAAGTTAATTCGTTTAGCCATTCAGTAATCATGGACTGTCTATTCACTATGTGCTAGAACTAGACTGGCACTAGGAACACAAAGTTGAAAAAATCCCTGCCCTCAAAAGTTTGTAGATGGTTAAGAAGCATCGTAAGGAATTATTTGGTGTTTGTTCTGGAATGAGAAGGGACTCGTCCAAGGTGACAGACATAGTGGCCAGACATGATTTAACCTGTATCTTCCAGGGCTCGCCAGGGTCTGCTTTGTGATCGACCTGGCATGTGCCCTATAAAGTTTCTTTGCATTTACTATTCTATTAAATCACACCTGCAACAGTCTGCATACTTCACTATTAAAGCAGACTCACATTTTAGCATCTAAAAATGCTGATTTAATAAAAAATGCAGATATAGTCATTACCAGGCAATGAACAGCCACCAAGGAGAAAAAGAAGACCGTTCAACCTCCACAGCTAAACAGCTTCAACAGCCAACATCTGCACATGCACTTCTGGCCGTGTGAGCAGAGAAACTGCCATAAACACCAGTCTCCAGAAGATACCTACCCCCATTTCAGCGCCCCATCAGCAATGTGAAAAATGTATTCTTTACCATCATGAACCAGGGATTTAGGAGGCCTTGTTGCCTCTGTGGTCATGACATTAATTTTTTGCTAACTTTGAAGAGGTCCTTCAACCTTTGTGAAATTTGTATTTTTACTTGCAAGTTGGCAAAGAGAGTTAGCCAAGGTGCCGGTGCTGACCTGGTGAGGTCTGGGGGGCACATGGGCAGCTGTGCTGCTGCATCTGCGCGCAAAGCCTTTGGCCAGTTGCACCTCAGGAAGCCAAAGCAAGTGAGCAGCGAGCAGGCAGCACAACTGGGTGGGAGGGGACTGAAGAGTGAGACAATCTAGTTCAACAAAGACCAGGGCTTTAAAATGAAGAGGGTAAGTTCTATCATAAAAGTAAAAGTGTCCTAGGCACGGTTCGGCGTCTGTTAACAAATCAGAAAACAGAAGGCTGAAGGCTTTTTTTTCCCCTTAACCTCAATGTGCAGATGGAAAAGAGCCAGTGAGGAGGGAGAGACTGGATACTGCACTGGAAAGGAAGCAGCAACTGGGCAAGCCCCAGGAGAAGCTCTGTCCATCCATTTTTGTTTTTCCTGATAGTGGGGACTGAACCCAAAACCTATACACTGAACTACATCCCCCAGCCTATGCTCCATACTCCCTGCTTTTTTTTTTTTTTAATGCAGTAATGAGTACTCTATTTCCCAATAAACTAAAACCACTTGTGGGTAAACACCTAATGCCAGATAAGCTTATCTAGTTCACTGAAGCTAAAGAAAACAATTTATTAAAATGCTACTTGAAGTAATAATAGTGTTCTCTGTAAGATGCTGCCCCAACTGAATCTCCATGAACTTCTTATGTGTTGTGTGGTGATGGGGGTGACCCAAACCCCCACACTGGGGACTCTGCTGTATCTGTGGATCCAGCATCTACGTATACTTGGGACCTGTAAGAAAATTCCTCACTGGCCTTGTTCAGATGTATTCTGGACATGTGAATCAATGCTTCTCTGTTTAAAAAGACTAGCACGAGGAAAGGGAGAGTCAAGAACAAGTACTGGCAGGTCCTGGCCTGTGGAGTAACTGTTTAGAATTCGAGGGCAGCAAGGCGAACCCACCCTTCTGCGGAAGGCTGAAGGAAAAGAATTTAAAACAGTGGCACTTCTACTTTTTATCTGAACCCTAAATATATTTCATTCTGCTCTTTGTTTTACAAAATTACCCCAGTTTCCACTATTTGAGCCAGAGTATAGCACAGAATCAGAAACTGATACACAGGGCTGTATAAAGGATTTCTTTTAACATCCCAGGAAGAATGGAATGCAGTTCCTCCACACCTCAGAGGGTCTCATGAGCATCCTTCCCGGAGGCTGTCTCCATGTTCAAGCTGAGAATGAGTTTACTCCCCCAGGAATTTATTGCCAATGTGATAGTGAAGCTCCGGGGAGACACTTTTACAGAACAGGAATTCCAAAAATGATTTTTTCTGATTGATTTCCATGCTAAGAAGTAACTAAGCTAAAATGCTTACTTACCATTCAAACTAAAGCCACTAATAAAACAAATAGGTTAGTCTTCCCTACCTTTGTCTTGGCACACCTTAGAGTTCATATCCTGCAAGCCCTAACTCAAATTCCTACACCAAGTTTTGTCTATATCCAGACTGGTAATCAATCCCTCTGACGTGCCATTGCCAGCTCATTTAATCTCTATCTCTTTTGTAGCAATAATTCCATTTCATATAAATACTATAACTGCTTTGAGGACATAATAGAATGCTTTTTACATAATAGACCTCAATAAATATTTGCCAAATAACAAGGAGGAAGCAGCTGGCCCCGATAAGTACAGAACCCTTTCCAGAGCCAAAGAATATAAAAGGAAGAGGTCTGTATGTGTATAATATGTATGGCCTTTCAATTCCCTTCCCTACCAAAACTCAGCTGCTACAACCAGGGGGGAAAAAAAAAAAGCCTTGAGCCAGGAAATCCAAGTACAAATAGCTAAATATAGAAATAGGTAAAAGCAGCATTTTATAAAGAAAGCTGGTTTCCAGTAAGCAGAGGCTGGGTAAAAAGGAAAGTAGATTGGCTCAGGGCACAATAATTCTACCTGTGTTAAAAGCATCCTCAACAGACAAGTCCTGAGGGAATTCTACCCAGCATGATCTCCCCTTGGCCCCCTCTGCTGAGGAAACAATTGCCCTATGACTTGAGGAACCAACACACCTGCTAAGTATTGAGATGTACAACAATCTTACCAGACTGAGGTGGTCACTCTATTTTTCTCCTAAATAATTTGCTATTAAGGCAATCTAAAATACCACAGAGCCACAGCACCATTTCAAATGACTTCTGCCTTTTGTAGACAGCCAACTGTGACTCTAAAATCACAGGGTTCCAGAATAAGACCCACGAGAAGGCTGTTTCTGCTAAGATTAGAAGATCCTGAAGTTCCTGATGTCATTCTGCCATGATGGCACCACAAGTCATAGCCTACTCAAAAATCTAAGCATGCTGACAGAAAACCATGTTACATTGTAGACACACCTCAAATATCCAGGGCTACTGTGGGAGGGAACCCCATGAAGCACAGTGGGGTTCAGGCTCATTCAAACAGCCTGTGTAAAAACATCTAACATAAAATACTTTCAACTGAACCAAGGTCAAATTATTTCATATAACCATTTAAGAACACTCTCACTTGTAACAAATTAGAACATATGTCAGCCTGCATTATAAAATAATTACAGGGGTGGGTTGTAGCTCAGGGGTAGAATACGTGGCCAAGCATGCTTAAGGTCCTGGGCTTGATCCCCAGCACCACAAAGGAGAGAGAAGGGGAGAGCGGAAAGGAGGGGGGGGGGACTCCTTGTAATAGACATCTACTGTTTCTGCCCATCTGCCATCTGTCCTATTTCTGATGTCTCAATCATCTCTAAGGGGCTCCTGTGGGTTGGATGCTATAGATCAGCTCTAGGGATGGGCATGTCACACAGGCATAGCCACCTCCTTGTCTACAGCGATGGGTTCAGACATGCACATGAACCATGACTCAGGAATCAAAGTCAAAGTTGGGACTTGTGAGGGAAAAGAAGCCATTCCTTCTGCAAGCAGTGAGTTGGGACAACAAAAGCCAGACGTAGCCAGAGGTCACCAAATGAAAAGAGCCTGCCGAAAATAGAACCAGCACAGAAAAAAACCCAGGCAAGAGACAGAGATCAAGTTCTGGTGACAGTGCTGATCCCATCTACCGTGCCATTCCTGAAGCAAAGTCTTCCCTAGGACTTCTCACTTACGTAGCCCAGAGTTCCATTTTTATCACTTAAGCCAATGAAGTGCGGCTTGCCCTCACTTGGATCCCAAAGAGTCAGAGTCTTAACTGGCCATCTTTTAATAAAAACTTGCTTTGCCATTAATAAAACATTGAATGGCTAACTCTAGGTACATTGAAATGATTATTTTAATGTCAAAGCAATAGTGAAGAAACACTGGAGCAAGTACAGGACCACGGGGAAGATCTAATGGAAACTTGTTCCACCCCAGGTTTCTAAAGTTAGGTTAGTGTTATTATTTGATTCCTGTCATAAGAAATTCATGACCTTTTCAAGCAGAATGACAAGGGAAGGGGATCTGTAGATTTCTATCATGATGCCCAAAAGCCCACTCCAACAATTTATTATGCATAAACAAAAGATTATATGAGAAATATTTTAAAAGCAGTTATGAAAATGACATGGCAGTATATATCAAGTGACTGAATTAATGTTTAGATATTAATATCTGAATATTGAGATATTTATTTACTGAGTGCCTACTTTGTGTCACAGACTCTACTAGTTTAAAACAAATCAAGGCAAAACTTGTGTTTAAAATCCTGATTAGATTATTTTACTTACACTCCACTCAGTACATTAATAGACTGTGTCTTCACTCCGTATCCAGTCTCGTTTAAATTAGCAACAATTCCTAATACATCAATGCTGGAACCTTTGGATCCAAAGTTCTTTTCACTGTACATTATCATGTGAGCATTTGAAAAATCCTATTAAGAAAAAAAAGTTCAAAATTCGAAGGACAGCCACTGAATTAGCCAAAAAAAGACCAAACACTAGCCATTAGCTTTTATTTAACTTACACCTAATATAGGTCGTAAAGACTGAAGTTCTCCACTGTAACCGCCCCAATCTCTCCAGTCCTTGTATTCTCCTTCTTCTAGCAAATACTGATGACCTGTAAATCCAGGCTTCTCATAAGCAACCCAACTGTAAGAGAAAGAACATAAAGGCATAGTGATTTTCAGACATTTAAACTTTTGCCATGTCCATATCAGTTTCGTGGATAAATGTATATAGTGATAAAGGTAAATGTAAATTATGTTATTATATTATTGAAATTCTCTAAAATTTATAAGAACCTATTCAAAAAAACCAACCTAAGACATATATATTAGTACTTTGTTAAGGGGTATAAGGGTATGTGTGGGGGTGTGTTTCAATTGACTCAAACGAACCTCAGCAAGTGAAACTGGATACACTGTCCTCAAAGAGTTAAATTATTATGAATTTTTGGCTATTTACAAGTATGTACATCTATGGAAAAATGTATAAGATCTGTAAAATGCCAAAGGATCATAAGAATTAGAAAACAAACTAACAATTCAGTAGCTTGGAGCATAATCCTAATAAAACTGCAGATTTGGTCAGGCCTCCGGGTCAGTTTATCAGCCTTGCCGTTAGATTAACCCCAGAGCGGTCCCTCCAACTACTTTCTCAACTCCGGTCACAACAGGCTGGGGAGAGCTTGGATTTAGCTGCTGAAATTCACCATGCCATGGAATCAGAAATACTGTCTTTAACAGCAAAGTGGGACACATTCATTACTTAAGGAAAAAAAAGAAAAGAAGTCCTTAACTGGTGACCTCTGTGTACTCACATGCCTCTCAGTACTTTCATAGACCCCACGGACATGAAGGGCAAATGACCATCTCCAGTTGCTTCTTCTGTCTTGCCTCCCTCTTTGATAACACTGCACAGTTCTGTTTCTAGTTCCACACATCGTCCTTCAAAGAAAGGCTTTTCATAAATAACTACCTATAAGAGAAATGAGATATACCAGTAATTTGTAACTTATCTCAACAGCTAAACGTTAAATCAGTCATTTAATATCATTAAGTCCTAGAACACAAATTAAAATTTTCTAATCATATTTCTAAAAATTAATTAAATAACACTGGCCGATAAAATAGAAAAAAATTAAGACTTTTTTAGTCCTGATGTAGAACAGTTCAGAGCTAAGGTTCAAAAAGACACTTTAATTAGTTTTTGTTCAACATTGAGAACTGATACTTAGAATTTTGCTTAAGACAAACTAAGAAACCAAAGGATTCTGAAGTTGTTTTAAAAAATTAAAAAATTATACCATTAAACTATGTGAGATAGATGTGGGAAATAGGAATAGCAGAAAGAGCGTTTTGGAGTACGGAGAAACTGTCTTGAAAAAGTTTCTTCCTGGCTAACTGGCAAGCAACACCAGGCCCTGCAATTAGTGACTACAATCACATATTATAAACTTAATACAACGATGATCTCTTGAGCCATGGATACACATATTGTTAGCCATAAGCATCATCTTCCAGCCTAAAGGATGGCTCTATGTAAATTGGAACAACTTCCTTTGGCTGCAGTTATGTGTGATGGAGGTTTGTATGTGAAATCACACAAGCATTATCTTCATAGAGATGGAGTGGGAACGACATTTTATATACACACATATATAATTTACCTTTGGATCTGTAGGAAATTCAACTTTACGGCCACCCTGAAAAGAAAAATAACATAGTGAGAACAATGGTTTTTCATTGCTATCTTACTATTTTGTATGTCCCACAGTAGGTGAACCTCACACTGTGATTACATTCCAGTTTAATTTACTTGAGATGGTACTGAAATTACCAATCCAATCGGCAGATGGAGGCACGAGGAAGCCAGTCTAGAGCAGACCCGCAGGTGGTCTGGTCTGTATGCTAAATGTGGAGGTGAAGTGATATGTGTTTTGTATTTTTTTTTTAACTCAGAAAATTTCTCATTAAAAACTCTGTATTTCTTACTTCTCTTGAAAAATAATCTCCAGATCTGACATCTCTGGGCCTAAGTCCTTACAGGCAGCAACCTCCACCTTCTGCAATGATTAATCCCAAACAGGGCTTCACCAGGCACAGGCTGCGGTTGGCTGTCCCCACCACGCCCTTTGGTTCAATGCCAGCTGGCCTCACCCATTTTTATTTCCTGCCTGGACCCTGGAGGCATCTGATCTCGCAACTCATAGCCTACAAAACTACTGAAGCTCACATAAGATCTGAAGGATCCTTGAAACTATAAAATAAACTACTAGATAAAATACAAAACATCCCAAAGGATAGGTCTGCAGGAGTGGTTACACTTTTACAACAAAAAAGATTTTTAAAACTTAAAAAAATTAGTAAAAATGAGCCAAAGAAAAGGTATTACATAAAAATATTAAGCAGTAGTGGGAAAGTTATATAAATGTATACTTTTTACCAATACGCCTTTAACAGCTTAAACAAAACAGCAGGCAAAGATGTTCAAATGCAGCAGTGAATTGTAATTATGAAGGAATGTGGCTGATTTTATCAGCAAACCTGAGTTTATACAACATCCAAGGAACTGCTTTTTTCAAAAGTAATCCTTTTCAGACACTATAAACTTCAGAGTTTATCATCATTACAGCTGGGTGTGGTGGTGGACACCTGTAATCCCACCTCTCTGGGAGGCTGAGGCAAGAGGATTGCATGCAAACCCAGGCTGGACAACAGAGTGACTCAGTGAGATCTTGTCTCAAAAAGAAAAAAAGGCTGGACAGGTACTCAGTGGGAAGGCCCTGGATTTACTACCCAGTACTGCAAAAAATATGTCAATAAAATAATCATCACAAACTGCCTTCAAAACTAGGAAATTCTTTCACACATTCACAAAATGACCGAAACTTTGTTCTTTGAAAGTAGATTAAATTTTAGAGGGGAGGGGGGTAAGAAAAACCTAATGTCATTTGCATTAAGACCAGCAAGTATACTGATAAGTAAACCAAATGCTTTGGAAGGAGGGGCAAGATTTTCTAATTGGTCTCAAAGTGGCTCTGAAGAGAAGTGCAAAGTTCCAACCACATGTTTGTAACAGATCTCACTCTCACCACAAGCATGATAGGGCACACCTATTACAATATGCCACACACTGTGTCTACAGATGCAGCCTGGTTCCTCTCAGATCTGCAGTCCAGCAGAAGAGACAAAGACCAAGGTGAAATACAGAGAAGGTAGAGGGAGTAGCAGGCTCCCTCTAAAGCCAACATTTGGGAAAACAACACTCATTTGGACTTCTAGCCCAGGTTACCACCCCCACCCAACTGCCACCCTGTTACAATAGCTGAGCTGGTCCCTGGAATGCCCTGCCCCTTTCCGAAATCTGCACCCTAGCTCATACCTGCTCTGTGTGTTTTGAGATAAGGTCTAACTATGTAGTCAAGACCGGCCTTGAACTGGCTAATCCTCCTGCCTCAGCCTCCCAAGTGCAAGAATTACCAGCTACCACACCTGGCAACACATTGAACTTGATTTATCATAACTTTCTGGAGGATGAGGCACGAAGATCTCGAGTTCCAGGCCAGCCTGGGCTACTAAGCAAGTCTGATGTCAGCAAGGGCTTATTCAGCAAGACACTGTCTCAAAAAAAATGAAACAAAGCCTAAAATCATGAAGCTTTCCTAATTATTCCTCTTTGTCATATCACTCACAAGCTGGAATTTTATTTATCTTTCCTCCTGCCTTTCCACAGATGTTTAATTCACTTTCTTCACTTACGAACACTGGACTGAAGAACTGTGCACGTCTGCAGCTCTGCTAGACTGAGGGTTCCCTGAAGGTAAAGGATACAGTCTTACCTACCTTTTTATCTGTAGCATCTAGTAAATTATTATTCGTATTATTTCTATCTAGTAATCTGTCCTTTAAAGAGCCAGTTCTATCACTTCAACCTCATATCCTGTGACTTATCAACATCGAGCTGATAAAAAAAAAAAAAATCACTGCCTTCAAAAATACTGAGTTTGATTTCATTGTTACCATTTTCATAGGCCGCATGGATCCAATGTACGCTGCATCTGTTTCCCAGAAGGATAAGTCAGGGTATTCACCAGGTTCCAGGATGAAAGGGATACCTTGAAATCCAGGCTCCTCATAAATCAGCCATCTAAACAAACACCAAGGAAGGAAGAAAACACAGACAACTCATCACTTTTTTCTTTCGGTTTCTCCACCTCTGCTACCCAGGACCCACTGGCAAGAGAGGAAAAGAAAGGAGAGGATGTGGCCCGCATGATGTATGGCTGCACTTAGGTGCTGGGATGTTGTTAGACCCAGGGAGGAGCCATGTCAGACGTCTCTTCTGACCTTTTTGCTTTTTTCTTTTGCTAGCTTTGACAACTTATTTTAATTCATATTATTTCTTCTAAGTGTAAACATCTCTATTATTTCCAATAAATAGAAGTAGTTAATTGTTTGCTGAGATCAAAGTGTTCTGGGCTAATCATTTTCTATGGTGTCAGAAATTACTGACAGCTAACATCTCCCCAGAACTGACATGAATGTGGCCCAGAATTTCATCTACTCTTCACAGCGATGCTATGAAGAAGCAATACTGTTGTCTTCCTTTTACAGATGAGGTTAAATAAATTGCCCCAGGCCACACAGCTGTAAGGATGAAAGGCAAGGCAGAGCGAAGCTGGCTCCAGAACCAGACTTCTCACCATTTTTTTGATGGTCCTTATGGGGAGTTCGCCAAACACAACTTACTCTTTCCACAATTACTTAGGATCCTCATTGTGAGCATCATTACTTAATGCTCACCTGGTGCCTGGGGCTTGAGGGTCTACAAGGCTGCTTGTTCCCAGGCTGCAAAACTTTTTAGTTTTTGGTTCTGATTTTAATGGCTTTGCAATATCACAGCCAGGCTAATCAGCTGTCACTTTTGCACTGGTCCAGGAATCAGCAGCCCCATCCTTCTACACTGTTTTACAACCAGGAAAACATAAAATCAGGCCTGTTAGAAGAGTCTCTAAAGACTACGAGGTCTTATAAATTTCTTCATTCCTTGGAGGGCTCTAAGAAGATGAAGTCACAGGAGAAGTGACTGCTATGTAAGAGAGGTGTTAATGTACCCCCTTTGTAAACACATACAGACTTCCTGGTAATCAGTATACCCTCCAATTCTTTGTTAGTCTGGCTGAAATGCCGAGCTGTGGTACTTTACCAGGTCATGTTCCCTAGACACAGCACCAAGAGGAGGACGGCTCTAAAGGAATTTATTTTTTAATGGTACTGGGGAATCAAACTTGGGGCCTCTGTACTGAGCTACATCCCCAAACCCTTTTTTTATTTTGAGACAGTCTAAGTAGCTAGGTTGCCCAGGATAGGCTTAAACTTATGATCTTCCTGCCTCAGTCTCCCAGAATGCTAAGATTACATAGGCACATGCCATCACAGCTGGCTCCTAAATGGTATGTTTTACCAGTAAAATGGGTCTGATGCTCTCCTCTTTACTTTTCTCTTAGTCCCAGTTTTGGCTCACAGCACTTTAATAGGGACAGCTTTTGTTAGATACTTCCCAGGATAATTCAGTAACTTCTTACAACTCACTAATTACACAGGGATTTACAACCAGGATTTGCTGAAGATCTGTCCACACACACACCAAAGAATGCTGGGAGGCTGTGTGTGATATGCAGGTGGGGGATCAAAACTAATCAACAGTTTTAGAAGTCAAGACAACACCACCCCCGTAAAGTGAGGTGAGGAGACTTAGGAGGAGGCATGAATGCTCTATCTCTTGATCTAGGTGATGGTTGCACCGGCCTGTTCACTCAGTTTATGCACTTAGGAGTTGCTGTGTTCCTTTTTCCACAGGTGTTTACTTCAAAATAAATTAACTGACAGAGAAAAAAAATTTAGCTTTTAAATACCACTGTAATGCCCCTAAACCAGAAGAAAGCAAGAGGCTCAGAAGGAGTACTTTATACTTCCTTGTGTTTAAAGCATGATGGCTAAGGATGCATCGCACATTTTTCTTTTGGAGCTCAAAACAATCACTAGCACACTGCAATGTGGATTTTGTGCCCTAAGTGCTGGCAGTTTTGGAATAAATTCTGTTATTAAGCTAACAAGTTAAAGCCCTCAGAGTCTAACTCCTTCACAAGTAAATGGGTTTAATTTATCATAAACAGGATGTATAGCTCATGCACAAGTGATTCTGAGACTCTGAAATGATGCTTACCAAAATATCCTTTCCATTAGGTCTCTCCTTTTATAGTTTGAGTTCTGAAGGAATTTATTCATCTGATACCAAAATTTCACTTTCTGTGAAGCACGTGGGTTAGTTCACATAACATTTACAGAGGGACAATGTGCGCAGAGGGGAAACTGTTAAGAAACTGAATACGTAAACTGATGATGCATTTGAACAGACTGTGTTCTGAGAGTATTTCCCTCAGCAAGAGGGTGCTGAGGGCCTGCTGCGTAACTCAGACAACCATTTATGAATGCTGGATGCACTCCAGAATCTGAAAACTCATACACAACTCACGACTCATTTTTTCTAAATTCTGTTCCAAAAAGATACAGTACTCATAAGGTTATCAGGAAAGGGAGAAATTATCTTCAGACAATGTAATTTCAGTGTCTAAAGTACTCTTTCTTTTCTTTTGTACTTAGGTGATGAGTTTTTGCCAATATATAAACAGTACCACTTTATAGTCACACTTAAACTATACAAATACAAAACATGAGCTCATTTTCTTAACAAACCAATATATACAAATGTATTCATGATAAATGCATATGAATACTGCTAAAGTGGTAACAATGGCTACTTTTATATTTATAGCATTTAAAATATTTGTGTAATTATTTTTTTAGAAATAACCTTTGAGTCACATTAAAAAAAATAAATCAACCTTATCTTGTCCACTTTTTCCTAAACAAGTAATTATAACGCTCATATAGGAGGCAAGGCTAAAGTTAGTATTTCCAGCGGGATCCTAAGACATGGTTATGTGAAGGATTAAATACGAATGTGCCAACTCAGAGTTATTCAAGGATGGTGGGCTGTGAACCTCAAGAGGGAAAAGGTTCTTTTATAATGGCAGATGTGGGAGGCATCACTTTTTCCAAGCAGGCAAATGTGGTATCATTAATGGGAAGCTGGTCAGCACATGCCACTTGATGGGACGCAACAGAAATACATGGCACTGCCCTTGCAAACACTGTTCAGCCCAAATCTAATCAGACCTTCAGATCTAGCACTTCTAGAAAAATTCAGGCGACAGAGGACCAAGTGCCATGACATCATGAAGAAACAGAAAAATCCAGAATGTGGTAATTCTCTATGACAGCTCACCTAAATTTGGGGGCATAGGAAAACAAAGTGATGGGGTTCCTTCAGAGATTAAAGAGAGACAGAGACGGGACAACCAAATGCATCCATATGAATCATGACTGGATCCAGATTTTTTCTTATAGAAGGTACCCCTGAGACAATTTGGAAAAAGTGGTTATGTGCCATAGATGACTTATCAGACATACTGTATGAGTTTTCTTTTTTTTTTTTCTGTATGAGTTTTCTTAGGTATGAGGTGTGATTAAAAAATATGATGAATGTTTGAACTTTGAAAAATGTATTACCATAAAAGATCTGTTGCCATTAAACTCCCTCAAAATACTCCCCCACTCATTTCAAACACAGTTATCCTATTATTCTTGCCACTTCCTGGAAGTCTTTGGTGAGAGTCTTTAGGTGATCTCTCATGGCTACCTCAATGTCCTGAATCGATTTCAAAATGTTTACCTTTCATGGTCATTTTTATTTTAGAGATGGTCCAGAAGTCGCATGGTGACAGACCCTGTAAATAAGGTAGATGAGGACACCATGACGGTTTTTTTTTTTCTTTTTTTGACACAAGGTCAAAGAAAAAAATATGTATGTAGCCCAGGCTGGTCTCGAACTCAGTGATCCTCCTGCCTCCACCTCCCAAGGGCTGAGACTACAGGCGTGCACCATCACACCTGGCTACCATAATGTTTTTAGGAGCCTGCCTTTCAATTGGATGGCACTTGGCCCCAGCACTCAGTGTATTTTTGATCACTCCTCGTAAGGATATTTATGAAACAGGATTTCCAGAATGGCTTCAAAAAGTGGCAAGAATGAAGCCAGATGTGGTAGCACACACCTGTAATCCCAGCACTCAGGAGCTGAGGGAGGAGGACTGCTGTGAATTAGAGGCCAGCCTGGGCTACAGAGCAAAACCTTGTCTCAAAACAAAACAGAGGTAAGAATGATGGGATAAATGTGTTTGAAGAGAGGGGGAGTTACCAGAGGGGGAATAATGACAATGTGCCTTTTCTGCAATAAATTTTTAAACTTTAAATATTCACCTCGTATGTTCATCACCCCCTCATATATGCAAGAGCACATCAGTATCAAGAGTTTCAGGCTGAGGTACGTAAGAGTAAAGGGACATGATATCTGCAACTCACTATCACAAGTTTTTGGAAAAAGATAATACAAACACAGTGTAGCAAAATGTTAACAATCACTGATTCTAGTAAATGGTATGCAGGTGTTTAATGAAGTATTCTTTCTACTTCTGTGTATGCCTGAAAGCCTTTGTAATAAAAATCGGGCTTTGATATGACATATTCCACAATGAAATAAGCACAGTACTGGACAGCAATGAAAAAGATCAAAATAGAGGTACACTCATCGGTGTGGGTGATGTTAGAGGAACTTCGTGTGTGCAGGAGTCAGGAGACAGAACCAGCAGCAGGAGACACAGGATTTTGCAGCAGTGCTGGTAAAGGTTCAGGTTGTAAGTTGGGTGGTGGGCCCACGGGGGTTTGTTTCATTATGAGGCTCCATAACTCACCAACATGTATTCTTCTGTATACATCAACCATTTCATAATAAAAATCATCAATGTTTGGCCAGTATAAAACTGTCCCTTCATTCAGAACATGTGCGTTCTAGTATATACGTTTACATACCTTCATCTCTGGAAGACGGGTGCTGAGATTAGCCATCTACTTAAAACAAAGGTTTATACACAAATTACACTCAATAGACTCTGACAGGTAAGTTCAGGTAGGAATTACTCATTTCCTCAAATAAGGACAGAGAAATGCTTGTCTTGTGTATGTACAGATGTACCTAATCTAGGGGAATGGGCCCTGAAATACACTTCCTAATGGAATCTAGAAAAGAACCCCCAGAGTATAAATGTCTCTTATTCCAGCTCAGGGAACTGGTGCACCAACAGATGCAAAACAAGCTTGTGTACTTATTAGTTAAATCTTCTCAAAGTAATCAGACTCTCTTTGGCGATCTGTCGGAGTAATAACTGTCCTGAGCTCACCAGCCAAATTCAGTATGCCTAAGCTTTGAACTGACATCCAAGGCAGCTCTCATGATCCTCCCAACAACAAAAAACGAACAGCCAGAAAAAATATGTCTGTCATGATGCAAGCCCATCTGTAAGATTCATTATATAGTTATTGAGAGTTGGTTCAAATGCCTGTAAAGGTCTCACCTTCCCAGTGTGCGCCTGTTCTTCCAAGGTCTGGCTAACCTTGCAGGAACAGCTTTACTATCAACGAAGTATTTACTTGGATCTGCACTCTGGCGACATCCCGGGCCCTAGCCAGACCCAGGTGAATGCCTGAGATAAAGTGCACGCCCATTTCCTGGAAGGGAGCATTTCTTTGTCAGAACATAGATAACTTCAGCTGCAGCACCCAGGTGCTCTCTATCTCTCTTTGCCTCTCTCTCTTCTCATGCCTGCCAAGGTTGCTGATGATTTCTTTCACTCATGTAGCTGATGTTTTTCACTCGTGTGGCTGATGTTTTCGCTCACGTAGCTGATGATGTTCTTCGCTCACGTAGCTGATGTTTTTCGCCCGTGGAGCTGATGATACTTTTTCCTGTGTGCCTCGATGGGGGCTGCTGCTGGTGGAGCCTCCATGACTGCTGTCTTCTTCTCGCGTCCCACGTGGTGCTGCTTCTCTAGCAAAAGTTAAGATCTCTGCTTGAACTACTCCTGTGCTGCAGTTTGCCAGTGATAGAAACGATGGATTGGTGGTATGATTTTCCTAGAGTTTTTTCCTTTTCTCTTGCTTTCTTTGTTATTAAAAATCTTAATTTATCTTGAGTGGTATCTTGTCTCCTTCCCCGCGAATTGAGCCCTAAAACAGTAAGTCCGTGCACGGCGACAGCAAACATTTACCCCCTTGCTGTTACACCATCATATATGTAAGCTAGGACACGGCGTACCACCTGGGAGGCAAAGCTAACCTCCCTACAAAGGTAAGAGACATTGCTTAAATGTGGCTCAGTAAGTTCCAGCACCACCAAAGCCCAAGTCACGACACATCTTGAGATTAAAATCTATGACAGACACCCTTCTCATTCTTTCCTGAGGAAAGTGGTATTTCTCAGCACTAATGCTTTGGGGCAAAAAAAGAAAAAAGTGTAGATTCCTTTAATGTGAAAAAATTCAAGGCAGCAAAACATACAAGCATTTTTCTTAGATACTTACTTTTCCTCCCAATCTCTACAAAAGTGCCCAGGT
The DNA here is from genome assembly GCA_004026905.1 of Hystrix cristata. Taxonomy (NCBI): domain Eukaryota; kingdom Metazoa; phylum Chordata; class Mammalia; order Rodentia; family Hystricidae; genus Hystrix; species Hystrix cristata. The sequence continues at coordinate 1,406 of PVJO010009611.1, read as the reverse complement.
TCACACACATCTTTTCCCTTAACTACACTTACTCTCCACCTTGGGATCTCACACTGTGCCTGATTTCAACATCTTCTCCACACTGAAGACGCCTACATTTTCCTCTGTGTCCTCTCCCCTGTACTCTTTACATGCCATCAGCAACTCAGACTTACAGTGTCCAAAACTAACTCTAAATTTCATTCTCCCTCCTACCCAGCTCCCTCAAGTCTTCTCCATCTCATTACACGATGCGGGTCCAAACCTTAGATGTTTCTTAACCCCTCACACTTCACCTACAATCTGTGAGCAAATGCTGTCAGTTCTACCTTCAAAATGCACCCAAGTCTGATCGTTTCCCACCAATATCACACTATCTTAGCCACCAACATCCCTTGCTTGTATGACTGCAACTGCCTCCTGATTTTTTGCTTCCACTCTTCCTTCTTTTTAGTCTATTTCTACACAGCAGCCAGTGATCTTTCTAAAACACAAATCAGACCAAATTTCTCCAATGATTTCCCATGCCACAGAGTAAATCTAAGTCCCCCGCTGCCAAGGCTTAAAAGCCTTGCCATGATTTGAGCCTTGCTGCCTCACTGCCCACCAAGCCCACTCTGCTCCAGCACCATGGGTGACCAGCTATCATCCAAGCGCAGCACACAAGGCTTTACGAATGCTGTGCTTTCTGCCTAGGACACTCTTCCTCTCTGCCTCCCTCCACCAGCCCACTGCAGGTGCCCTCATCGCTTCAGGTCCCTGCTTAAATGTCCCCCGGGACTCTAACTGAAATAGCACTGGCCACCCCCCAAACAAAACAGCACTGCCCTGGTCCTGCTCTGTAACGTGGGTTTCTTGTGGCCTTTACCTCCTGATATATTATATACGCATTTGTGTTTGTCTCGTCCTACTAAATAGCTAGTTTCATGACAGCAGGGACATCATGTTAAATGTTCACTGCTATGTTCCCAGTGCCTGGAAAAGCACACGGTGGATGATAAATTCATTGCTAGATTTACTGAGATGTAATTGTCTCACAGACACTGTATTCAGTTTGTTTGTTAAGAGTCCCAGTTCTCTATCTCTTTAGAGAAGCTATGCAGAGCCTCTTCTAAATTTATCACGTTTAGAAATTCTATAGCTTTTTTAGCCATTCATTGGTCGTTGGGCATTTGGGTTGTTTCCAAGACCTAGCTATTACAAACTGCGCTGCTATAAACATGGTTGGGCATATATCTCTGTGGTATGATGATTTTAACTCTTCTGGAAAGATCCCCAGTAGGGGAATAGCTGGATCAAATGGAACCTCTAGTTCTAGTTGTTTGAGGAATCTCCATATTGATTTCCACAGTGGCTGGACCAGTCTGCATTCCCACCAACAGTGGAGGAGGGTTCCTTTCTCCCCACAGCCCCTCCAGCATTTGTTG